>PVJL010005048.1:0-115842 GCA_004026885.1 Lyroderma lyra
CGACAAATTCAGGAAATGTCTGATGATGGTGAAGCTGTGGTAGTAGATAGAATTAGAAAAAGTAAATTCTTGTCCATCCGGGTCAATGAAAGTGTAGATGTTGCTGATTTATTTTGCTTGTCATTGCGAGGTCCTTGTTAGGAAATGAAATTGAGGAAAACCTGTTGCTTTGTTACCCACCGACAGAGCATACCACAGGGGAAGGTATTTTTAGTGCAATCAATGGTTATTTCATTGAAAAGGACATTAGTTGGTCGAATTGTTGTGGTGTGTGCACTGACAGAGGCAAGTCTATGTCAGGTGTTTCATAGGCCTACATGACCGAATTAAAGAAGTAGCTCCCCTTGTACCATGGAGTCACTGCTGCATTCATAGACAAAGGCTGGCATCTACGCCTCTTCCTAGTGAACTGAGAGATGTTCTTGATGAGGCTGTAAAAGTTGTAAAATTTATTAAATCACAACCATGAAACTCCAGATTGTTTACAGCGCTGTGTGAAGAGATGAGCAGCAGTCACAGCAGGTTCCTTTAGCAGATGGGGGTAAGGTGGCTGTCTAGTGGCAAAGTACTTACACGGATGTTCGAACTTAGACAAGAAGTCCAGGTATTTTTTGAAGACCACAGTTTCCCTCTTGCTCCAAAGTTTCAGGACAGTGATTGGCTTCAAAGTCTTGCATATTTATCAGATATTTTTCTAGAAATAAACAAACTTAACTTGGGACTTCAAAACAGCTTAATCACTATATTCAAAGTAACTGACAAAACTGAGTCAATGATTAAAAAACTGGACTTTTGGGAAGTGTGTGTTGAAAGAGGTCAGCCTGAAGTCTTTGAAACTCTGCACAACTTCTGACCTGAGAATGACTTGCACTTATCCCAAAATGTGAAAAAAGATATTGTAAGTCACTTGGAAGGTCTTAAAGTGTCTCTTTATAAGTACTGCCTTCAGTGTGGAAAAGAAGACAACTGGATTGCAGATCCCTTCACTGAAGAATTCTTCAAAGAAGCGAAACTATCAATCAATGAAAAAGAGCAGTTAATAAAATTTTCAACTGATTCTTCTTTAAATTCTGGTTTTAAAGAAAGCATTTTATTCCTTTTTGGGTAGAAACAGCTCATTGAGAAGGCACTCAAATACCTCTTGCCATTTACTATAATAATACTGAACTAGTGGAGAGAGCTTTTACTTCTTACATCTTCATAAAAAGTAAGGACTGCAACAAGCAAGTCTGGATTTAAGACTGTCTTGCATCTTTTGAGCCTGATTTCAAGAAACTAAGTGCATTAAAACAAGTTCAACGATCTCAGTAACAGTGTTTCAATCAGCTAGTGATCTGCATAATAATTATTACAGACTTTTTAGATAACACAAATAAATATTATTAATAATAAAATAAAAGTTTGTTGAATACTTGATCATCATTGTCAATATTTAACTGTAATGAATATTGTAAAATTAAATCTGTGGTTTGTACTTTTAGTGTAGTAATTTTTCTTTCCTAACTTACTACCTCATTGCCACTATTTTACATTAAGATAGGCACTGAACGGAAGTGTCAGTATTTTAAAATGGCTGTTTTAAAAACAAGGGGTATGATTTATAGAAATGGGCTTAGAAGGGGTACACAAGTGGGACAAGGTTGGGAACCTCTGTCCTAGAGGCATAGGGGCTCCTGGTAGAGACATGGGAAGTGGGCCCTTAGTTTTTTTGGTGGCCTTGCCTTTCCCCTTGATGTGATTTCTCTCTTCAAGGTGGGATTGCAGTTAGAGGGGAAAGGCAGAACACAATGGTCTGAACTTCAGCTTCCCCTCCATCCTTTCCTCCCTCCCTCCCTCCCTCCATTGTCTTTCTTGCAACCTCTTGAACGTAAATGAACAACTGACTTTTACTTTGGGGAAATACCAGACCACGTGGTTTAAGGGTGCTGACTCTATGCTTCAATTCCAGGGACAGGCAGATAACTCACGCCTGGAGAGTCAGATTATCCTCTTCTCCAGGCTGATGATTGGTTCAGGGATGACCATGTGACCACATCTGTGCAATGAGAGAGAGCTCTGGGAACTTATAACTTATAACACAGAAGCTCTCTTTTTAATTTTTTAACATTGAGATACTGTTTAGTTAGAGTGAAATGCACAGACATTTAATGTTTGGGTTGAAGTGTTTGACAAATGTATACACATTTGTGTAACTAACACCTGAATAAAGATATATAGTAGGCCGACCGTTTCCATCACCCTACGAATCCCTCGGGCTCTTGGCGGTCTCCTCTGGTCCCTTTCCTGTTGGTGCTACTGTCTGCCCAGCACGCACACCAGCGGTGATCACTATTCTGACTTTTATCAGCACAGATTACTTTTCCTGTTCTAGAACTTTGCATTTTGGACTTTCCATTCTGTTCCACTTATCTATTTGTCTATTCTATATCAGCATCACACTGTTTTGATATACTGTCTTGAAGTTAGGCAGACTCAATGTTCAAAATTGTTTTTGTTATTTACAGAATTTGAATTTTCACATAAAATTTAAAATTATTCTTCTAAAAAATATGCTGGAATGTTGAGGGGACCTCATTGAATCTATAGATCAATTTGGAGAATGTTGATATGTTATTGGTGTTGAATCTTCCATCCACTCATTAATATGGTATGTCTTTTTTTTTCTTTAGTTTTTTTCATTCCTCTCAGTAATATTTTGCTGTTCTCAGTATAGAGGTCTTCCATTGTCTTCATTTCCAAGTATTTTATATTTTGTGGTGCTGTTGTAAAAAGTATTTAAAAAAATTTTATTTTCTAATTGCTTGTTGCTCTTATATAAGTTCTCTTTGTAGTGTTTGCGAAAATGACAAGCCATTCAAGGGCCATGAACAGGGAGCTGATGTCCCTGAGAGTGAATTAAAAACAGAGGGGAGCAGAGATGAAAGATGGAGAGAGATGGGGCATGGGGGTGGAGTGAGAGGGGGAGAGAGAGAGAGAGAGAGAGACTGAGAGAGAGAGAGAGAGAGAGAGAGAGAGAGAGTGAGCTAGCTCTGAAGCAAGGATTTGAGCTCCTCTATTCAATTTTGCCTGAAGGCAGGTCTACCCTGGACTTTACTGGAAACAATAAATCTATTTATTTTTGCTAAAACCATTTTGAGTTGGATTTTTGTTACTTATAGCTGAAAGAATCAAGACTAATTCAATTTCTGAGTTGGCTCAGCCTTGTAGACAGTGTCTGTGAGAGTGTGAGTTCTATGCCAATGAAGAAAAGAAAAGACATAGGTCCTAAGTTCTCACTCTACCTCCCCATGAGTGAGAGCTGTGGGCCAGCTGGTTTCCTCATTGTGTGACCTATCATGTGACCCCACTGTTTAATTCTATTATTTTCTTTTCTTCCTTCCTTCCTTCCCTCACTCCCTCCTTCCTTCCTTCTTGTCCTCCCTCCTCTGCCTTCCTTCCTTTCTTTCTTTCTTAGCACAGTCTAAATATATAAGGAAGAATAGAAAAACCCAACATTGTCTCTGTTAGCTGGGCTGTGGTCCCACCGTTTGACATACAACAGATCTCCACAATTTTAGTGAGGAACCTGGGATTCGGTTTTGCATCTCTTGAGGCCTGTGGCATCACAAAAACACACTAGCTTTTGATGGATGCTCTCTACCACCCAGGAATGTCATTGCCTCTTGTTACATGCTTTCAGTTTAGATCCTCCTTCTGATTGCAGGGGAAGCACTTGGGGTAGCAATGGGGAAGGTGTGTGTGGAAAGCGCTTGTTCTTTTCTCCAGTAGTTAGCCATTCATCCATTCAAACATCTGTCCTACTGACATTGAGCTTTTATTGGAAAAAAAGGTAAAACATGTATTGTGTGTGTTTCACATACATTATCTCACTTTATTCTCATTGCAACCCTTGGAGGTGGACTTTGTTATGACCCCCATTTTTCAGATGAGGAAGCTAAAACCTAGGAAGTTTAAGCCACATGTAAGTCCAGATAATGACAAAGTGACAGAGCTGACATTCACACCCCCAATGCCTGTATTATTTTTATTTTAAGAAGCCGACTTGGTTTTCTGTGTGTGAGGTCCGTGCTAAAGGGTGTGGTGGGGATGTGAGAGGATTAACAGAGTCCAGGTGTGAATCTTGTCATCAAACCCATTGTCATAAGAGGAGCTGAGACAAGGAGTCAATAACTGTAATACAAAGTAGAAAGCAGGAGTATCTTAATGTAATGATACTAGTATTTGGGATATAGGAAAAAAATGAGAATTCTGGGACTTTTTAATTTTTTATTTTTATTAAGTTTATTGGGATGACATTGGTGAGCAAAATCCCATAGATTCCAGGTGCACAGTTCTTTATCATCTATGTGTTGCCTTGCGTTCTCATCACCTACAGTCATTTCTTTTGCCATCGCCATATATGTGAACCCCTCCGCCCTCCTTCTCCCCACCCCACCTACCCACTTTCCCTCTGGCAACTACTAAACTATTGTCTGTGTCAGGGACTTCTTTAATCATAAGTTATTCTTAAGACTTCCAATGTTCTTCATTTCCTTCCCCCCCGCCTTTTTTTTTTTTGCATTTTATAAGAGTTTATTTGCACCAAACTGATGACAGATGCCAGGGAGCAAGATCTTGAATGTCCCTTTCTTCATTTTCTTTCTTTATTATTATCTATAACTAAAATTTTTGTTAAGAAATAAGAAATAGTAAGTTAGTGGAATAGAAGTATAGCCCCTAGTGGTTTTAAAACATGGGGAAATGCCAGCAAACATTATTGAGTGGTGTTTGAATAATGTAACATTGAGATCTCCCAGCAAGGTTAATAGCACTATGGAATTACTTCCAAAACTTGTTATTTCTTGGAACACCACTCATAGGATTTATGTAAAGTATAGTATACATATAAACATGTTAATATTTATTTTATTTGCAAAAATAACTCAGTAATAGCACTAGAAGGGGTATCAAACACACACTGATAACACAATGACAGTTAGGAGTAAGACTGACTCATGTCAATCATCACCTTTAACTCTGCATGTCAGCATTCCTGCTCTTGGTTTTGACTTGATATCAGTGGATTCCTTCGAACCAGTCATGTCTCTATATTGATAAGTTTTAATTCTCACAGGAGAATTACGATACTTTTTCATTTCCTTGATGGAGTTTTCTTGGGAGTTGAGGTTCAGAAAAACATTTAAATTTACTGAGAAATGACAGGAAGGAATTTCTGAATGGATACACTGGTCTTGAGGAAGGTACAGATATAAGATAGAGGAAGGGACATATAATAGGCATCTGTAAGATTCACAGTAGACTTCCTAGAGGAACTGCCATTTGAGCTGAGCTATGAAGGGTGCCCCAGACTTAGAGATTGGAGCTGGGGGTAAGGGTATGGAGGAAGGCATTCCAGGTGGAAGGCAAAGAAAGACTGAGAAACTGAAATATGGGGATACATCAGGAAGTTAGATGCACCTTGAGCAGAAGGTTTGTGAAAGGGGTGGCTCCAATAAGATTGGAAGGATAGAGTGAGACTGGTCCTCTTGGACCTAGGTGGGTCTCATATATCATTTGTATCTCCTCACCCTGTCCAGTAGGTACTCCGGGGTTATGTGTTTCCATGTTACAGGAGGAAACAGGCTCACAAATTAAGGGCTTTACTAAAGGTCACACAGATAATAAATAGTAAAAGTTGAGGAGCATGTACTCCACAGAGCGTATAGTCTAATATCTGGCCTATTGCAAGAACACATTGGAAGCTTGTGGAATGAGGGAGTCACAGTGGCTTTCTTAAATGTCTGTTCAGTTGAATTGATTTGTAGGAATTAGAGGGAAATTAGATTTTGGTTCAATATGAGCAAACACTTTCAGGAAAAACAGGCTTCCATAACAAGTTGTTTTAGCAACCATTTTTTGAGGTATCTGTTCATGCATCTACGTATCTACCTATCTACCTACCTATCTATCAGCTATATGCCTATTTCTTACTGATCTTGTGAATTTATAACTGATTGTGCTTCCCTCTTCCTTTTGGCCACAAGGAAGCTTAATGTTAAACTTGTGGCTCTATAGACTAGGTGGTGTGCCTTTCTGCATGCTAATCTTACCCCTTGCTTTATGTTTTCCTGCCTCTTTGCCTCTCTGCGTTGGACATATTCATTTAAGCTGCTACACATTTGGACATAATTAATTGGGCAGAGACTGAGAAATTCTTACAGTCAGATAGGCAAAACAGTGTAATGTGCTGCCTGTGGGGTCATGAGTTCACTGCCAACAGAGGTATGTAAGAAGAGACTAGAGGATCATTTGGTTCCAAGATCCCTTCAGTTCTGAAATTTTTTGATTATAAGAGTTGGAAATAGGTCACTCTTTTACTGTGCCCACAACCATCCCCCCAACAAGCTGCACCCCAGTGCCCATAATGAAAATCTCATCCTCTCACAGGCCTAAGTTCTCTGGCTACACAGGCTAATGAGGCTCTGGGGGCTAGGGATGCAGGCTGCCTGGCACTGGGGCAACAGTGCAGATGACACTAATAGCATGTGACTAGCAGTGGATTGATTGAGTAAGCAGATGTTAAGGTTTTTGCTGATAATGATTCATTACTATTTGGGAAAAACCTAATAGGGATGCTCTCACTCTAAGAATTAATTAGTTTATGCTTCATCAGTCATATTGAGCAGAGTGTAAATGGCCCTTCTGAGTACAGAGCTCTCCAGTTAGGGGAATTAGCATTCCTTCTACCCAGCAAGACATGACAACAGGGGACTTCCTTCCATGGAAGAGCAGGCAGAGGGAAAGGAGAGGCATGCATACCTGATGTTGGCCTTCCCAGCATCCATCCCCCTTCCTTCTCCACTTATCATTTTGAGATGCCCTCCCCTTTGCCACACTCAGTCATGCTAGGATGCGACTCCTCTCCAGCTCAACTTGAGAGGGAGAGCATGTAATCAAAGCTGGGCCAATCAGTGTACTGCATTGTCTGGGGCGTAGTGATTGGTTCAGGGATATGCATGTATGGCCCAATCGGATTTCATGAGACTTGAGAGATTTGCTGGGGATCTAGGAAAAGCCATTCTTTCACTGTCCCCAAAGGGATGTGAGGTAGGAGCTGCAGCAGCCATTTTGAGACCCAGGCCACTGAGTCTCTCCTAGCATTTGATCCTCCCCAGCTGGTGCCACATGGAGCAGAGACCTGTCCCCACTGAGACCTGTCCAAATCCCAGACTTGCCAATTAATATAACTGTTGTTATTTTAAGCCACTAACTTTGTGTCTTGGCTCCCACGAAAAGTGTGAATCCTGGAAGGCGAGCATCGTGGCTTAGTTATCTTTGCTTCCTCCAGAAGACTGGGAAAGTACTTCACACCTGCTCAGTGGGATGGAACAACCTGGAGGTGGGTGGACCTGGTTGAGATCTGAACTCTACCAGGTAATAGCTGTGTGTTCCTGGGTAACTAGTAATAAATGAATTTCTCTGGGCCACCACTTCCTTATGTGAATTTTGAGACTCAAGTAAGCTGTCAAACACTGTACAAACCTAAGGAACTGTGAGAGGACTATTTTATTGAGGCTATGCTGATAATGAGACAAGCTGAGAGCAGTGTGAGGATAAGGATTCGCAGCAGGAAGGATGGGTTATGAGAACTGGAACCTCAAGGATTTACTAGAGAGGACTTGGCAGAAGTAGCTAGTGGTGGCCAGGGGAATTAGCAGGGTTGTGTTCCTGTAGGCACACATGGAAGGTGGAGGGCAGGTGACTGAGATGACAGGAATTTTGAGTTTGGGAGATGATGGTGGGTGACCAGGAGGGAGAATTTGGGAGGAAATCAAGTTTAGGGGCCAGATGAGGCATTCAGTTGGGGGAATGTGAAGTTTGAGGTGGGGCTCCATACAGATACCCCATCAGGCAGGTGACAGTGGGAAACACTAGCATGAGAGCTAATCTTGAATGTCTCTTATATTGAGCTGATTGTTGGTACCCTAGGAGAGGATGAGATGGCTGAGTGAATCTGAAGACAGGTAAGACAGCTGAGGACAGAATTTTGAAAAAGAGAGACATCTTTTGAAGTTTTAGCCTAGAATTGTAGCCCATGAAAAGAGGAGACCGCACTGAGATACTTGTATGCATATAGCAGGTGACCAGGAGAGCACTGAGTCTAGAGGTGAGAATTTCAAGAATGAATGCTGATTACTGATTGGGTATTTGATGACATTAAGAAATTATGTGAATATTTTTAGATGTGATAATGGTGTTTTTTTAAGTGCTAAGCTTTTAGAGGTATAGACCAAAGGATTTACAGATGAAATGATGTGATGTTTCATATTTGTTTTAAAATAAACTGGTGTGCTGTCTAAGAGAGATGCATTTTAGATTTAAAGATACAAGTAGATTGAAAGTAAAGCATGGAAAAGAAATACCATGCAAACAGTAACCAAAGAGAGCTGGAGTGGCTGTCCAGTATAAAAAAAAATAGACTTTAAGACAGAACTTATTAGAAACAAAAAAAGGACAGTTTATAAAAGGGTCAATCCATCAGGAAGACATAACAATTATAAACATATATACACACCTGTCAACAGAACCTCAAATACATTAAGTGAAAAACTGACAGAATTGATGTAAGAAATAGACAATTTAACAGTAATAATTAGAGACTTCAATATTCCACTTTCAAAAATGGATAGAATAAGGCAGAAGATCAACAAAGAAATAGAATATTTGAATAATATTCTAAATCAACTGGACCTAACAGATATGTATTTTTTGCAATGTTACCACTTTTAAGACATTATAGAACACGTCATTCAACAAAAGAAAAATACATATCCTTCTAAAGTGCACTTGGAACATTTTCTAGTCCAGACTATATACTAGATCAGGCATGTCCAACCTTTTGGCTTCCCTGGGCCACAGTGGAAGAAGAATTGTCTTGGGTCACACATAGAATATACCAACACTAATGATAACTGATAACTGATGAACTAAAAAAAATTCATGCTTAATTTTTGTAATGTTTTAAGAAAGTTTATGAATTTGTGTCGGGCTGCATTCTAAGCCATCCTACAGAAATAAACTGGATATAAGGGAATACGATGAACAACAAATTAGATATGCCAACAAATTAGATAACCTAGATAAAATGAACCAATTCCTACAAAGACACAAACCACCAGAACTGACTCAAGAGAAATAGAAAATCTGAATAGACCTAGAACAACAAGAGATTGGAAAATAAAAGTGATTTCAAGTCCATCATTAAGAATAACCATGTTTACCATTTTGTTGTATTTTTTGCACCAGTCTTATTCCCACTTCTATAAATACACACTTAAAAATACTATCATACTTTACATACTGTTTTGTTACATGTTTTTAGCACTTAAATATATTGAGGACAATTTTCCATGTCATTAAATATTTTCATATTATACTATTTAAAAAATGTATGCAGATCATTCCAGTAGGTGGATTTACTTATTCTCTATTTTAAGTAATTTCTGATTGTAGACAGCACATAAGTTGTTTCTTACTATTTTCTATTATAAACAGCACTGTTACAAACTTCCCTGTGGCTGTATTTTCACATACACTCATGGTTATTTCCCCAGGGCAGTTTTCTGGCACTGGAATTTCAGCTGATCTATGGACAAGCTCTTTAACTTTCCTGCAGATAGAAGAGGATTTTGGGTGACAACGCAAAAAGGCAGAAAACAGTGGTACCCAAAGGATACTGATAAATGGGCTATTGCCCTACTGGAAGCAGGGCTCTGGGGGCCAGAGTACGCCTGTAAAGGTGGGCCATCCATCCCCTTCAGTAATTTAATTGCTGCCCTGGTTGAAGACGTGAAGTCAAGCTTATCAAATACGAGGAAGCCATGAAGTTGAGAGGGATATGTTGAATGACGGAATCCAGATGTATTGGAGACCCTGAGTAGCAGGAAGAATGGGCTGAAGCAAGCAGGAGAAACTGAACAGGGACATCTATACTGTCCTAGCAGTGGTAACAATGCACAAATCTATATCATACGGGTAGAAGCTAGAGGAGAACTGAAAGAACATCTGATCATGCCAAAAGACACGGGGATTGATGTGATGCGGATCCCCCCTAATCATGCAAAACAACCCAGTCACCTCAGGCTGTGTTGGTTTGAGTACAGTGTACAGACCATATGTCAGTGGAATGTTGATAAGCTGGAGTTCAGCCAAAAAAGAGTGGTCTGATTACTACTCAAAATGTGGTCCATGGACTGGCAGGGCTCACGTTCCCGGGAGCTGGTTGGAGATATAGATTCTTAGGCCCCACTCAGACCCCCTGAGTCAAAATTTGCATTTCAGCAAATTGTCTATGATTCCTGTGCACACTACAGTGTGAGAAGCAGTGGCCTGGGTGTCAGGCCTGCAGATAGAGGGACTGGATGATTTGGGAGATGTCCACAGAAACTGAGTATATTTTGCCTGCAAAAGGGAAGCCTTCAGGGAGCTTCAGTTATTCAAAGGCCTGTGTGTGGAAGATGGGGAAGATAGTCCCAAGTGGAAGAGCAGTGACCATAGACAGAGGTAGTGCTGGGGTGACAGAAAAGGAACTGAGCTTTGTGAAGCTTTTATAGTTAACTGCCTCACTTAATCCTTGTAACAAAAGACGTAGACTTGGAGTTCAATCAGATAATCTGAGTTCACATCTCACCTCCACTAATCACTGTGCATCCAGAAGGAAGAATTGCTTAACCTCTCT
This sequence comes from Lyroderma lyra, assembly GCA_004026885.1. Classification (NCBI taxonomy): domain Eukaryota; kingdom Metazoa; phylum Chordata; class Mammalia; order Chiroptera; family Megadermatidae; genus Lyroderma; species Lyroderma lyra. Next base: position 10,718 of record PVJL010005048.1, read on the forward strand.
GAGCCTGAGTTGACTGTTAAATGGGAAAAGTACTAGTCCACCTGCCAGGACTGTTGTAAAGACCGGTGGGCAAGGACTGGGCTGCTGCATTCACTGGGCCATCTGTGGGCTGGGCACAGGCCTGGTGCACGTCAGCCCACAGTAACGATTTCTTTGTAAACAGGGCAAAGCTCTGCCTTGTGACGGATGGCTCTTACTGCTATTAGCAGGCTTGTGGTTTGAGGTGACAGGCTGCGTTTTTCAGTAGGCACAAGTGAACCCAGACCCTCCTTCCTTCATTCCACTGAAAGCCCGTTTTTTTAATTTACAGCCTCAATTGATGTGGATTGATCTTTCTTCCAACCGTTTCAGAGGGGAGTGAAAACAGAAAAGCAGGGAGGAGAGAGGTCAGTGTTCGGGTACCTTCCCTTGCTCAGTGGGTGGTGCCAGGTCCCTGGCCACGTTCCCACTATTGGGGCAAACTATCTCCAAAGCCTGGTACCGGGTCATGGCAAAGAGGCTGGTGGGTAACCTGGCCCGGCAAAGTGTTTCTCTGCAAAGACCCCCTCACAGGCTCACCAAGCACATCTGTGCTTCTCTCAAGTAAACAGAGTACCTACTGCTCTCACGCAGGCATTAACATTAGCAGAGTGAGGGCTCTTTGGGGACTGGGGGAAGGAGCTTTGCATTTGAAAATGAACCACTGTATGTGGATTTATAGCATTGTTTTTCTGACGGAGTGGGGGAAATATTTTTCTCTGGGAGATTAGAATTTACTAGTGGATTCAAGTGTAACTTTGGAGAGTGGCAGAGGTATTAGATGTGGCAGTATCACAGTATTGTTTTATTGGCAATTAGATTTCAAACTGGCAGGAATGTATGAAAATAAGTCTCAATTATGGGCCTGTGAAGTTTCTCCACCATCTGTCAACAGTTTGCTCCTTATGCCACAACATGTGTACCTTTGGAGGGGAATATGATTTAATAGCCCAAGTGAAGAGGTACAGCTCACCAAATTATGCTGGAGTTTATAGCGAGTGCCTGCATTTGTGAGTTCTGATACAGAGAGAGCAAATTGAAACTTGTGCATGCGCACCTGCACTCACACCCTCTTTCAGGGGCTCACAGACTCACAAGGGTCAGAAATGGAAGATACCTTCAAAAGGAGTCAGCTCAACATTATAGTTGTGAAAAAGCCAGTCCCAGAGAGGGCCAGGGACTTGTCCAAGTGACGTGTGACATGGGGCAGAGCTAGAACTATAGCCAGTGGAAAGCTAAGGGTTTGGGGCAGTGGTGTGCTAGCAAATGTGTAGCAATCAGTTGTCTGGGAAAATTAAAGGCCTGGGGTGTAGTGCTTGCCAGTCCCTTGGTGTAAAAACCCCCTTGGTGGCTGCTTTCACACTCCTGATGTGATGTCCCTGAACGTGGCATTTGTGAGAGGCATGTATAGCCATCTCTCACAGGCCAGCAGGAGCCAGCCCAGTGCACTGCTGGTCAGGGAAATTAGGTGGCTGCATGGCAGTTAGAGGTTTGCCTGTCTGATACCCGTTTCCCCTTCCGGTGAGCAAACTCTGATTCTTCCTGCGGGTATCCATCTCTACCTTCTTCTGGGTACATGAATTTGGGGTTAGGGTGACCCTCATGAGCTCAAGGCTGCCATGTGACTCAGGTATGGGCCAGTCAGTGTATCCTTGTCCCTGGACGTGGATGGGTTCACGGACAGGCTTGTGACCCAATGCAACTGTGGGAGTCAGGCCTCAGACTTGGTTTGAGTGGATGGTCTTAACACTGTGAAGGAGCCCAGATCGGCTGGGGGCAGTCAGTGTGCCACCACGAGAGGGCTGAGGATGGAGACAAACATAAGAAAACACAGCCATGAGAGAGAGAATTTATCCTGATAATACTGTTTGCTCCCGGATCTATCCCTGCTTCAAGCTTCATTCCCAGACATTCTGTTTATGAGAATCAATAAATTCCCATGTTTCTGTATCAAATGTGTCGCTTCTGAGAGAAAATCCTAACTGATGTGTTTGTTCCTGGAAATTGTACTAGAAAATCGCTGGGTTCTCTGGCACCTGCTGCTGAACTTCAGTGTGAACGGGCCTTGTTTTCCTTGGCCATCATTGTGTTCACAGAACCTAGTACCATGCTTGGTATGCAGGAGATGCTAAAAAAATGTTTGTTGAAGTTTTACTGTCAATCAGGCAAGTTTCACTGTACTATGATGCAGTAACACACAGCCCCCAAACGAAATGGCTTATGACACCAAGGGGTTTATTATTTCTCAGTCATATCTTTCTTATGTCACTTACGTTCGCTGCGGCTCTGCTCCATGTATCTTCATCCTAGCACTGGGGACATGATAATCTCATGGCAGAGAGAAAAAGAGCACAGGCAGAACCTTGTGATGGCTCTTAAAGTTTCTGCTTAGATAAGGCATTGTCACTTCTCATGGTTCATTGGTCAATGCAAGTCACGTGGCAGGGAGGTATACCCCATCCACAGCAAGACGTGGCCTGGCACAGGTGTGGGTAGAGACTTATAATCAATTCTCTTACAAGCTGGGGAGTGAATAATGGGGAACAATAATAAGGCAAATACATACTTAGAGAATGCGGGACCATAAATAGACATTTTCCTGTGAAAATGAGCATTTGAATATCCTCTGACCTAGCAATGTCACTCCTAAGTATAGACCCAGAGATCCTCTTACATGTGGGCACCACGTGTGGGCAGAAATGTTTATAGCAGCACATTTAGTACAGCACAAAACCCTCAGCAACTCAAACAACTTAAGTGTCTGTAGACAGGTGGATGATATACAAATTAGGACACATTTACACAAAGGAACAGTATGCTGCAATTAAAATGAACAAAACTCAGCTATTTGGAACAAATGAATTCATCTTAGAAACATAATATTAAGTGAAATAAACAGGTCTGCAACAGACTGCATACAGTATGATTCCTATTGTATAATTCATTCATATGTGAAAACACTGCGAAAGAAAGAAAGAAAGGAACGATATGCCCAAAATTCAAGGTATGCCTACTTTGCGTGAAGGAAAGTACAGGGATGGGATAGGTGGATACGAGTTATTGGTGATGTCCTAGATTTTAAATGGAGTGGTGAGTTGAGGGGTGGTCATTTTAATATTATACATTTTAACTTAAATTTGTTACCATTATTCTTTATATTCTCTAGCAAATATTACGTTCAAACCATAATGAGAAAGAATGCAAAGATAACAATTTGGAAAGGTAATCATTTGAAAACAGAGAAATGTGATTGTGGACAAGGGCTGGCTTAGAAAAGCGGGAGTCCTAGAAGCAAATTTGGAAAGTATATTTTGGGGCAGTGGTCAAGGGCCTGGATTAGGAGGTGGGGGTGTTGAGTGTTCAGGCTTCTCAGTGTAGGCCCTGTGCAGGGGGCAGCTCAGATCATCACGGCTCCCCATATCTGGAGAGGAGTTACGTCCTCATTGACGCTGATATCATGCTCATTAGGCCCTGCCAGGGGCTGAGATGTCTGCAGGGACCCTGGACCTGGACATGGGCATTCTAGGTCTACAGAGGGAAGGCACCACTGTGGATGAATACGTTGGCTGTTGGGTTTTTCCAACAGCTGTCCTGATTTAACTGCCCTGAGAAAGAAGGAAGGGGCATTGGATGCTGAGAAGGTAATCCACAAGAGTTGCTTCCTATCTGCTAGATGCTTAAGGTTTAAGGAATGTCAGTCAAATGGAAGAATTCCCTCTACACCTTAGGGATGGTAATGGTTCACATGCCATGTTGGTTGTTTGCCTTTGAAATTTATGTTGATTTTTAAAACTTAAAACAATACTTTTTAACTGTGGGCATTTCATACATACACTAAAACAGAGAAGACAGCATAATGAACCCTCACCCCACTCCCACGACCTTCTGTACCCATTACCCAGTTTCAACCATTGTTATATGTTGATGTTTGACTTTCAGAAGTTTCAGATTTGTACATACGATCTTGATCTTTCCCATTGTGATTCCTCCCAATGTTTGTGTGTGTTTAGGGAGAAACCAGATAAATATTCAGCTACATCTTCTCCTAGTTCCCGCCCCCACCCCCTCACTTTGGATATAATGCTGTGAGGTGAGATTCTAACAGGATTTTTTCCCCCCAAGGTATCCAATTTTCCCAGCTCTGTTTATAGAATCATCCATCCTATTCTCACTGGTTTGTAGAGCATCCTTGATTTGCTATTAAGTTCTTGCATGTGCCAGCATCTGTCACTGGCTACATTTTCTGTTTTATTGACCTGTGTATTCTTGCACCAATACTAGTTTTGAATTTTATAGATGTATAAATAAGTTTTCATATCCAATATACCTAGTTTCATCACTATGTTTCTTTTTTTAATATTTTATTGACCAACTTTATCTGTCCGTTCTTCCAGATAAAACTTGGAATGATTTTTCAACGTCTAAAGAAAATTCACTTAGGATTTTGATTAGAATTGGTTGAAGTCAACTACTAAGTTGGAAAAATGAATATTTTCTCAATAGTCCCTCTTCAAATGCAGAGATACAGTATGTCTTCCTACTTTTTCTGGTCTTGTAAGTCCCTCTGTAGAAATGTGTAGTGTGATCTCCTATGAGGGTCATTCCTGGGCTGTTTATGTATTTTTCTGTGTTTATAGATGGGGCACTTAAAACTTCCTATTTTACCTTCCTTATTTTCTAAGGCTTTTTACTTTTATCAAGTCAGTGTTATTCTGAGTGGTTTAGAGCATGCTTTCTTAGGACCCACCACTCCAATCTGCCAGAGTTTATATTTGCTCTAACAATGGGGTCCCCTGAGCTCTTATGGACAGTGGAAAGAGCACGAGGTTGGCCACTGAGGCCTGAGCTCCAGACCCAGCCCTGCCCTTTCTCAGCCGTGTGTCCTTGGGCAAATAAACCATTTTGCTTCTTCAAGTCTCATGTTCCTTACTTGCCAATGGGTATGGATTGTTTTATTTATTTTTTTCATATATTTCCTTATATTGTGCTTCTTTCTAAACTCTTCCTTCTTCTCTAGGAGAATCTAAACTCCTTGGGAATAAGGGCTGTGCCTCCTCCATGGCTACAGGTGGGGACCTAATCAGATCATAGTGGAACTTCAATCCTGACAGCAGAGTTCATCCAATGCACACAACTTCAGTTCATTCAAAAGAGAATGTATTTTGAAATAATCTGGATTATGGTTCCTTAGTAAAACTTTGAAATATGGGTAATAGTTAGGATTGAAATAGTCAGAATATATTGAGTTCTTAGCACATGCCAAGCACTAGATGACCATATTCTGGGTGTGATCTGATCAGGCCCACACTGCCCAGGTGAGGAAGGTATGATCCCCATCCTAAGGTACTAAGGTCACACAGCTAGGACATGGTGGGTGGGCACTCAGACCCGCTCAGGGCTCTGAACTGAGCATCCTACTGCCTTCCCTGCAATTAACAAGTCGTTTCTTAACCGGGCGTCAGGTCTGGGAGGTAGCCAGAGACCCTGGTCTTCTTCCCTCCTTCCCTCTTGCTGTTTAGGTCCTGCTTTTAGCAAAGCAGTGCAGTTGAAAGTCAGTGTTAGTCGCGTTCTCTTCCTCTCTCCCTTTTAAGCACTGTGATCCAGTGCTTTTTGCTATGCTGTTAAACTTACCCATGGAGTCTCTGACACCCCTTGTTCTCTCGACAAGAGTGCCAGGCTGGCCTTGAAGGACTGCTGGGTGGGGGTGGGGGAAGCAATATGGAGTATAATGGGAGCACAGAGAATGGATGCAGGGGACTCAAAGACTGGCAGAATGACAGTGGGATAAGAGCTCTAGACGTGGACCAGATGCATCTGCGGGTAGATAACTACGCGTATGTGTTTATTTGTGCATGGGTGTGTTTGAGTGTGGATGTGTACATGGGAGTATGGGATTGTGTGAACGTGCATGTGTTTTGACTATATACAGGAGTGCTTCTGCTAGTATAAATGTGTATATGTATATGGTTGTGTACATATGTGTGTGGGGCCTGTGCATGTGTGTATGACTATATACATGTGTGCATGTATGTTTCCGCACATGTGCTGTGGATTGAAGGTTTGGGTGCCCCTCATTCATATATTGAAGCTCTAACCCCAGTGTGGTGGTATTTGGAAGTGTCATAATTGGGAGGTTAGGATGAGGTCACGAGGGTGGGGTGCTCATGATGGAATTAATACTCTTATCAAAAAAGGAAGAGACACCAGCTCTCTCTTTCTCTCTGCCATGTGAGGATATAGCTAGGAGGTGGCTGTTCACAAGCCAGGAAGATAGTCCTCACCTCACCAGACACTGAATCTGCTGGCACCTTGAACTTGGGTTTCTGTGCTTCCAGAACTGTCAGAAACAATTGCTTGTTTAAACCACACAGTCCATGGTATTTTGTAATAGCAGCTTGAGCTGGCTAAGACAACATAGTTGTGTATTTGTGTACGCATGTAGGCAAGCATTTGTGTACATGTATAAATGTGTGTAGTGGTGTGCATGTGAGAGTATGTATATATGGGTGTGTCTGCATGTGTATATACATGTGTGTGTGTGTGCACATGTGCATGTGTACTGTGTATCTGTGAGTATGTGTATGCATATACTTGTTTATGAATTTGCATGTGTATGTATGGGTGTATGTGAGAGAATGTGTGAGTGTGAGAGTACACATTAGAGTGTATGTTAGTATGTGTATGCATATTTGACTACATATGGGTATTAGTTTAAGCATGTATGCTTGTGGTTGTATATATTTGTGTGCAGAGGTATATGCATGGCTGTGAGTGTATGACTATGTATGTGCTCGCATGTGCCCATTTGTGTACTTTTATGTGTGCACATGTGGGAGAGGATGTGTGCATGAGTATATCTGTGTGAGATTCTGTGGGTATGTGTGCATGTGTGGCTGTCTGTGTGTGCGTGTGGTTGTGTATGCATTGTGTGGGTATGTGCATGTGTGAGTGTGTGAGTGTGTGCAGTGGGGCCCTGGGCTGCAGAGCTGGGTGTTTTTCCTTAGCTCCTGACAGATGGTGCAGCAAATGAGGCCCTTTCCACCACCTGCCTGCTTGCCCCCTGCTCAGGGCCTTGTTTCCTCCCTCCAGTCCTGCTGCTGCCCCTGTGGCTGCTTCCTCCTTTCCTTGTTCCCTCCCTAATATTTGCACCCCCTTGACTGGTGACTGGCGTGTAGAGAAGGCAGGGTTAGGACAGAGCTGGAAGGTGAGGCAGGCCTGGTCTGAGTGGGTAGGAGAAAAGAGAGAGAGCCAGGGAGAGACAGAGGGAATGAGAGAGAGAGAGAGAGAGAGAGAGAGAGAGAGAGAGAGAGAGAGAGAGAGAGAGAGAATGTGTGTGTGTGGTTACCACAGCAAGGAGGTAAACCCAGGCAGCCCTCAGCAGTGCCTGGCCTCCATCCGCAGGGTGGGCAGGCAGCCCAGGGTACAAGGGCCTGTGCTTCGCAGACAGAAATGCCAGATGGTGGGCATTTGGTAGTGGTGGGGGGTTTCTTCACGGCCTGGCTGCCAAGGGCAAGGAGGTTCCTGGGGCTCTGGAGAAGGGGCTGGGGAGTTGCATGTGTGCTGCTGTGGGCTTTTTTCTATTTCTGTGGAGGGTGAGAAGGCTTGTTTTTGCATATTTCAGGATATATTTCCCTTTTGGATTTCTATTAAAAAAATTGATCATAAATATTTAGATTTCTTGATATAAGGAGAGTACATATTCCTGCAAGGAAGTAAAAACCTTTCTTTTTAAACAGAAAATATTTATTGACAAGCTATAAAAGAGACACCACATAAGGCAGACACTTAGATTGGGTGTTTCACTTGTGAGAGAGCCACAGGGGCTTGGGGAGTGACTAGGTTCTACTGTTTTAGCAAAGGACTTTGCCTCCTGCGGGTGGTTTTCTGAACTTCGTTTTCAGTGCAGGGAGCTGCCCCGGCCATGCGCTTTGCCATGTTCTGCTGAGAAATGCAAAGCTTGCCCAGGTACGGGGTCAGACCGGGGTTCCATGGCTCTGCCCTTCCAGCCTCTCAGTGGGGACCACCCCAGTGCTCCTTGTCTCACCGGGACGGACACGTGTGAGTGGTACCACTGTGGGCAGAGACCGAAGACACTTGCTGTCCTTATTGGAAGTGGGAAGCGATGAGAGGATGACGTTTCGTGTGCGCGGTGTTTCCTGGCCCTCGCACAGCCCAAGCGCCAGCGTCCGCACAAGAGGGCGTCCTGGGGACAATGCGTGCATGGAGCACGGAAGTGGTGGAAACAGGCGGCTGTCCTCAGAGCCTCCCCTGGCCTTGGCCTCCATTCCCTCATCCGCAGGCTCAGAAGCCCTCAGCGGCTTCACATTGGAGAAAGTTCCAGTCCCTGAAAAGGCATTGCAGGCTGCGGGCAGAGCCGCCTTTCCAAGGCACCCCGCCCCCTTTCTGTGCTTCATCTGCAACTTTTGTAACTTACTCCGGGCTCTAAATGCCATTTGCTTTTTTTTTTAAAGTAGAAAACTATTTATTAACAAGTTATAAAAGCAGTATCGAATGAGCCAGCAAACCAGACGGGCCGTCACTCGTGCGGGTGCTCTGCCCAGGATGCCCTTCTCGCGCCTCTTCCCAGTGCCATCTCTCCTCTCAGGCTCAGTTCAGATGTCACTTCCTGCCTTCCTTCTCTATGCTGCTATGACATGCACAGACTAAGGCAGTCTCACATGACTGACATGATTGCTTTTTATTCTGGAGGTTGGAGGGACTGTGTGTAATCCGGGCACACAGAAGGTGCTTGGTTTGCTGAATGAATAACAAAAACTTAAGTGCTGGCTTCCTTTTGGAACTCGTACCACTGGGCAAAAACATGATTCTCACCTCAGAAATGGAAACAGATCCACTCATATCGTTGTTATCGTCATTATTGTGATTGCTATTAGGTGTGTGTGAGTGTGTGTGGGTATGGGCAGCTGCCTTGACCTGTCCATTGCACATGGGGTCTACACGTAAACAGGGCATATGCAAGATTCCCTCAGGAGTAAGAAGCAATGAGCCAGAAGACACCCGCTCTCCACTCACCTTCCATAGTTTCAGCTTCCGCCACTTTCTGTCTTGCACATTGTCTTCATCAACACCATGTTGACATGGCCTCTTCCTCATCTTGTTTTATTATCAACCGCTCTTCTACCCTTTAACACGACTCTGGTCGAATACATTTGTATTCTAGTGGGACCGACAGGCCAGCGATTCCGGGCTGAGCATGCGTGCTGAGGATGTGGTGATAAAAGAAGCAGGACTCCTCCAGCAAGGAACTTGTGTCCGAAAGGGAGCGATGTAGATAAAGAGATACTGCCAGAGGTTTGCTAATGATTCAGGTTTGCTGTTGAAACACAAGGGAGAGAGACCTCCACACCAGAAAACTCCTGCTCATCCTTTATGGTCCAGCTCAAATGCTCCTTACTCTATAAAGACTTCCTTGACTGTCCGAAGAGCAAAAGTGGGGGAAGAGCTTTAGACTGAGTGACCAACTCATGCCACGACATGGAGGCCTGAGAGAGACTTGTGTGTTTGGGTTAGAAGGAGTGGTTTGATGCAGCTGGTACATGTATTTGGGGAGTGTGCGTGGGGGAGGGAATGATAGGACATGAGGCCCTAAGGCAGGTGGGCTCATGTCATGAAAAATGTTGAGTTTAGTCTTCCCATAAAGCAATGGCCGCTGGGCTTTACGTCAATCTGTATTTTAGAAGGACTCCTTTGGTGTCTGTGTGGGGGACTGGGGCTGAACAAAGGAGGGAGGGGCTCGAAGGGAGACTGTTAAAAGGTGGAGTGGACAGGACTTGGTGACCATTTGGACATATGAGAAGGGGAACTGATCACTTAGGATGTGCTCAGGTGTAAGACACAGAACCCTTGACTAATTCTGGCTTGCATATACAGGGTTCATTTTGGTGTATAATAATACATCTGAGGGTAGGTGTTTGCAGGCAGGGGTTCAGCTGCTGAGTACTATCAGAGCCTACATTTGTCATGCTCCTTTGGCCTTCTCATTGTGGTCATGAGATGGCTACTACAGCTCCAGACATCACATCTATATCCCAGTAGAAGGAAGAGGAAGGGAGTGCCCCATCAGTTCCTTGTATCAGAAGAACCAACAAAATGCTCAGAATTCTCTCCAGCAAACTCTACTTGGGCCTTTTTGGCCAGACCTGAGTCACACAGCCACCCCTAGCTGCGAAGGACATGGGGAATGTGAGGAATGGGATTGTCACATTTGGCTCAGACCAATTGCAATCTGTTTTCTGGTACTGGGCACGTTGTCCCCAAACCAAACCAGGGCTGTGTTAGCTGGGAAGAAATGGGCAGTGGAAACTGGGAAAGCATCTAACAGTGTTGTCTACCAGCAGTGAGAGCACTGGTTGAGCATGACTACAGATTTTGGCCCTCCTGGCTGAGGCTAACTTTCAGCCACATGATAGGGACATAGGTAGATGCTGAGGGTAGAGAGGATGACTTCAATCTTGCACATGTAACTCAAGACGTCACCTTGGATGACTCTGACTATTAAGATCTGGATAAAATTTCCTTGGACTCCAGGTTCCTTGAATCTTGAATGGATTTGTTAAAACCAAATGTGATCCCCAGAATTCTAAAAATCCCTGGGTTGGCTCATGGTCATCTCTGGCTCTGAGCTTTTGCTGAATTAGTTTAGTCTAGTGATGTCTTGTGTATTGTTCCTGACCAGAAATGTGAGGGATCAGATGTAGGATTCAGCCCATTCTCCCACTACTCCCCCACTGCTGCTATAGCACACACACACACACACACACACACACACACACACACACAATGACCCATGTGGCTACAGACACACAGATAGACTCACACACAGCTACCGCCCCCCACCCCATTTGTTCAAAGCATTGTGTGTGTAGAAGCCTTCACTAAAGGGTTGTGAAAGAGAAGTGATTTATATTGCAAAACCACAAACAACTTAAAATTTAAGGTTAGATCTATCTTTCTTTCTTTCTTTCTTTCTTTCTTTCTTTCTTTCTTTTTCTTTCTTTCTTTCCTTTCTTTTTCTTTTAATGTCCCTTGACTATTACCATGACTCGGGTTCTAGCCTCCCACCATGTCACTTGGTCCCCCCCGCCCCCTCTCTGGATCAACACCCCAACCCTTCCCATTTCTTGGGAATAGCAAATGCTCTGTTCACAAACTGATAGCCCCTAGGATGTGCCAGGCTGGCCTTACTGTGGTTTACAGCAGGTGTCTGCTCTGATTGGTTGGTGCTTGTGCCATACTCTGTTGCTGGCTCTTTTGAATATTGCCCTGGCTTAACTCCAGACTCAATTCTGGGCCCCCCACTGCATATCAAGGACTTGGCTCCCAAACCTGCCTTTTGGGCTCTCCCTCCCCAGGCTCTATCTGCCTGTTGAGGGAAGAAGTTCTCGTGTTTTCTTAGGTGCCAGTATGTTGAATTTCAGGAGCCCTCGGATATTATGTCCACTTACTTCCCACTCACCCAACCCCTCCTGGGAGTAATCTGACTGCAGTGCTGAGAGAGGACACTCTTTTCTGGGAGCAAGTGCGTGTCTCAGACAGGGTAGGAGTGGGAGGGGCACACAAATCTTCCTGTGGAAATGAAAAAGGTCAAATGGCATTAATTCATCTGTACAACTCACTGGACTTGAAAGCACAGCCTGAATGGCTTCTTGATTGAGAGAAGATGCTTCATTAATTTTGGCCCTCTCATTTGAGAGTATGGAGAATGGAGACTGATGGCTGCCATCCCACGGGTGGGGCATGAACCTGCAGACACAGTGCAGAGAAGTCACAAGAAGGAGAGGAGGAGCGTGTGGGTCAAGGAGATGAGAGAAGGACTCAGAGTCTTGATAGGTGGTGGTGGGGAGATGGGTGTGTGTAAGCTCCTTGCTAGAAATGTTACCTATTAATGCAATATCTTAAATCACACTGGAGACAGTCCTCTGACTACTCAGAGCTTGGGGTCAGGAGTCCTGGGGTCACGTCTGCTTCCTTCACTGCCTGGCTCAGTGGGTGACTGGAGCTGGTTGGTGCCCCTCCCTGCAAAAATGCAGGGGAAGAGTGAGGGTGCTTGATGATTCCTCAGTTCCAGCTCAGTGTTAATAAATGAATTGCTTGACTGTTTATTCACTACCTGTGACAGACACAGTTGAGCTAAGCATTGTAGCCTGTGGTTTAAGATGATGACTTTGCCTGTGTGGGGTAGTCATACCTGCTCATGACCTACATGAAGAGTGTCACATGCAGGTAGTACTCTAACAGGGAGGAGGGAGACCTTTGTGAGTGGGTATGAGAAGGATCATGGAAGGCTTCCTGGAAGAAAAGGAGTATATGACATGGGTCAAGCTTTGATAGGCAGAGAGGACAGAGGTGGAAAGCTTCTACTTCCAAAGATCAGGTATTTGTCTTGAGGTCCAAGGGGAAACATACATTTTCTGTAGATTCTGAAGATGAGGGAAGAGAAAGGGCTGGGCATGCAAGATCACCTAGAAGGCAAGATCACCTAGAAGGCAATCCCAATAGCCTTTGTGCAGCACCCAACCTTGCTTCACACTACCTGAGATTCCACCATCAGGCAACCATCCCTGGAGACTTAAATATTTTTCCTGGTTGCTTATCTGAATAGTGACTTTGGGCCAGTGGCGTGGCTGCTCTGAACCTCATTGGTACACGGATAAAATGCGGATAATAGCATAGATAGGTAGATAGTTGGGATTTAATGATGCAAGTGCTTAGCAGTATCTGGCAGTGGTAAGTGCTCACTAAACATTAACTCTGTCATGCCGCTACCCCGATGACATAATTCCTGAGTATTTATTGTCTGCAGGCACTGTGCATTGCACTCTAATAGTAACTAGCATGTGTTAATTACTCCATGATGGGAGTACTGCTATTATCCCTATTTTTTAGAAACCTGAGGCACGGAGAGATTAAGTAACTTGCTCAAGGCCACCTAGGTCGTGGGGGAGGTACAATTTGATTCCAGGCACCTGTGCTCTTAACCACCCTGCTACCAGTTGTCAAAAACAAGGCTGCAGGTCCAGGTGCCCAGCGAGAGGAATGGGGTGAGTGGTGGATGCACGCTAGGATGGTTTCCCTGTATTCAGACAACCTAAGGAAACCAGGAGGCGATGGTGACCCCTGGGACAGGAAGATGATAAGCCAGCCTTAGCAGGGATTTTCTACCTGGATGTGAGGTCGGGCTGGAATGGTGCAGATCAGAACCCAGGTTAGGGGGCCAGGCTCTCAGAAATGGGGTGGAATGTTCTGAAAGATGAACTGAGAGATGGGCGGAGGCAGAGGTGTTTCGTGTTTGTGACGAGTCATCTCTCCAGGTTTTGGGAGGTGGTGAGCAAACATGCCTCTTTGGCCAGTATAAAGCTGTTTTCTCAGACGTGTCCAGCTGCCCAGCCTTTGGAGAGCTCTAAGCTTGATGTTTCAATGGAACATGAGTCTTGGGAGCCGTTGTGCTTCAAAATGTTTAGTGGTCAAATGAGCCTTGGAGACTGCAGCTCTCTCCTCTACAGCAGGCGCTGCCCGGGCACTGCCTGTCTGTCCCAGGCCCTGCCGTGCCAGTGTGCTGGGCTGGACTTCCAACGGCCTCATCTGCAGCTCTGCTTGAAGTCTTGCTGCTGGTGCCTGGGAAACAACAGCAAGCGTTAGACAGCACGCCCAGGCCCGGCAAGAATAGCCCTCAACCAAAGACTGGCCGGAGTTGGTGTATGTGTACCCCAGCTCCCGCACTCTTGGGTGGGATAACTCCGAGGCATGCGCCCCACACCATCTCTCAGAGAGCCCACCGCGGTGAAGCTCCTGTTGCCCACAGAGACCACTTGCTCGATAAGTCCTTTATGGCGCCTTCCCTGCCCTGTGTCTATTTCTGTTCTGGGGTTCCTGGAATCACCCCACCCCCCCAAAAAAACTACTTGCATTCAAATCCTTCTGTCAGAGCCCGGTTTTGGCAGGACCCAAGCCAAGACAGCTGCTCTTGGAGATTCCTGAAGCGTTAGGGCTCTAACAAATCTTGTTTCTTAGATTAGAAGTCCTATTTAATTTTAACACAGTGTTTTCCAAACTCGTTTGACCAGAGAACCCTCTTTTACTAAGCACCTAGTAACCTTTCACGGAACACTGTTCTGCATGACACACGGTGGGAAATCACGATCTAACCTCATCCTGCAGCTTGTAGCTGAGTCGTCTGAGGCCCAGACAGGAAGGTGAGTGCCTGAGCGCCCTCTTGGCCGAGCCTCACCCCGCCCCCCACTCCTGGTACAGGCGCACTTCCCCCTCCTCATCTGTGAGATGCAGAAAATAATATTTACTCCGTAAGAGCTAAGGTAACGTGTGCGAAAATCCTGAGTGAGCTGGAGAGGATTGTACAAATATGAAGAATAATTATCCTCACAGTGGAAGTGGGGGTGGGCACGAGGCTCAAGAACCAGGAGATTCACTGTCTGGGGGCGTCTGAGCCATGATTGGAGGCCGAGTGTCGGCAGGAGCACCCCCCCCCCCCCCCCACCGCCCTGCTCCCCAGGGCCCGTCCCACCCACCGCTGACCTGAAACACTAGCCTAGAGGGAAGTCAGGACACGGCGCGAGGGGGCAGCACCGCCGTGGAACGCGCTGGTCTCGTTTTCATGGTCGCCGGAGACAGCCTGGGAAGGTGACCAGATGTTCGCGCATCTCTCACTTGGCTCCCGCTCACTTGCTCGTTCATTCTATCTCTTTTTGTAAATTGAATTTAAAGGACCTGTTTCTTAGCAACAGCAGCAGCCAGTGGTTGCAGAATCTTCCTTGGCCATTTCGATGCCCAAGTTTTCAGTAGGCAAATGAACCTCTCTGCACAGGCTGGTGGCTGGAGACAGATAGCAGGGCCACAATGGAGGCTGGCACCTCCAGTGCTGTATTGGCGGGGAGCTTCCCAGACAAGTCAGATGAGGGCATCAGGGCCAGCAGAGCCCTCGGCGGCTCCCAGGCACGTGTGGCATGTGATGCTGGCTGGGCATCCTTGGGTTGGAAGGCTGCGTGTGGCTGCTCCAGCTCCGTATGGGGGCAGCTGTTGTCTTGGACGATGGTGTGGCTTTGTGAAAAAGCCCTAAGTGAAGTCTTGGGAAAGTCTGGCCCCAGCAATATTGTTGTGCTACCTTGGGGAAGCTGCTACATTTTCCCGGGCCTCAGCTCCCACACTGGTCATCATGGTGGTGACACCCACCTGGCCAAGGTAAGGCACAAAAGAGATCAGAGCACGTGGAAGATTGAAAGGCACCAGAAACGATGACAGTATCAGGGGTTGGGAATCCTTCTTTCTTTGGCCTGTAATGCTTTGCACCTCTCTTCCCTGAAGAGAGCAAAACTAGATCCTAAAAGCTCTGAGACACACCTATCCTCTCCAAAGCTTCAAGGATGTCTCCAGGCTTGTGGACCCAAAAATCACAGGGTGTGGGGGGACCCTGCCTTGGACAGGGAAGGGAAAAGCCTCTGTACAGACCTGATGATCAGAACATTGCAGGGCCTTTGGAGCCCCAGGGGGTAGAATGAGAGTCCTTCAGGCTTTTATTGTAGCATCTCCTGATGCTTGAATCCTTGACTGCTGAGGTTTTTGGACACAGAATAGTTTAGTAGTTGCCAAAGGGAAAGGGGGTGGGAAAGGAGGAAGTGGGGTTCAAATATATGGTGATGGAAAAAGAAATGACTCTAGGTGGTGAGAACACAATGCAACATGTAGACGATAAAGAACTGTACACCTGGAACCTATGTAATTTTACTAACCAATGTCACCCTCACAAATACATAATAAAAAAACCCTGGTGGCCCACAGGTCAGATATGGCCCTGACGTGTTTGACTCTCATGGGGTTTTGCAATTTGTGAAATTAGTTGTTAGCCGTCACCACTGAGGAGACTTCCCATAGCTGATGATTTCCAGCTCTTTTTGAGCAATCAGCAGAAGCAATTTGCACATCATTTGTCTGGAGCTGAGTAGAGTCGCTTCATTTGGATGAGACACACATTCTCCAGTTTGTCACACTTCTCACCACTCTCAGCTGCTGGTAACTGGGGCCCTTTTGCTCATTTCATACCTACCTGGTCTCTGTAGGCACCTGAGCTTGAGATCCTTGTTTTACTACAAACCCTTGACTATTTGTACAATGAAGATGTTGATAAAACCTATCTAAAAGAATTGTTATTGCGATGAAACACCATAATGCATGTGAAGTGTTTAATACATGGCACAGGTTAAAAAACATTGGTTTCTGTCTCCCTTGTAAAGCTTAAGACATGGAGTCATTTGTACTAGTTGCTCAGTCAGAGTCTGGAATGGTTTTATCTAGAGGACAACCTTTGTTTAAACATGAATTCCTTCTGTTATTTATTCATTTATCCAGACACTATTGTGCCAGGGTTTGGCTTCAGAAGATGCAAGTTCAAGGTGTGGCTGATTATGATGTGCGTGACCTTGGCCAAGCCTTTGACTTTTGAGCAGCTGCAGTTCCATTCATTCATTCATTCATTCATTCATTCATTCATACATTTATTATTGCACTAGGCATCATGGTACTAGGTGATGAGGTTTCAATGATGCATGAGATACAGCCAAGAGAAAGTCTTGGTCCTGTTTCCTAGAAGCAGAGCCTGAGACAGGAGTTTGGGTGCATGCAGTTTATTGAGCAAATGCCCTTAATACCCATAGTGGAGGGAATGATGTAGGACAGAGAAGGAGAAAGAACTGAAGGTCAAGTTTTGCCTAGGTCTGATCCATGATAACTGAGGTGGTAATGAGCGCTCAAGTGTAAACCACACTGCAAAGTTTCCCTCTTCAGGCAAGAGTAGCAACTTTTTATCCTCCCATATTCATCAGGCATTGGCTGTGGACTGCCCTCTGGGGTTGTGTCACCTCTGGGCAAAGCAGCTCCCATCTGGCAAGGACAGTTCTCTGGATAAGGTGGGGGCAGGTCTGAGCTCTTCGTAGGCAACACTCACAGCGGTTGGGGAATAAGTACCCTGGCTGGTCAAACGGGATCTGGGTGGCACACTGACAACGTGGACCATAGCCCACCACTTGCACCACTCAAGTCCTCTTGACTCAGTTCACTCTGCCTGGTTCCAGCTTCTCTAGAATGCCATGGTCACAATTCCGGGGGGAACTTCTAAGAGGAGCGTAAGTGGATGAACCACAGTTCCTATGGTTGTAGTTGGTCTCGAGGCCAAAACTGATCATTATCTTCCTCCTATGCTATTTGCTTTATCAGTGGTTCTCACCCTTCCTAATGCCATGGCCCTGTAATACAGTTCCTCACGCTGTGGTGACCCCCATAACATTATTTTCGTTGCTACTTCATAACTGTCATGTTGCTACTGTTATGAATCGTCATGTAAATATCTGATATGTGTTTTCCGATGGTCTTAGGCGACCCCTGTGAAAGGGTCGTTTGATCCCCAAAGGGGTTGCGACCCACAGGTTGAGAACCGCTGCTTTAGATTTTTTCTTGTTCATTAGCGCTTTTGCTGGTCTGTGAGGTCTGTCTGGTGGGGTGACCCAGTCACTCACCTCTAAGGGGTCTGAGCACCTGGTTACTATGCCTGCCTCATGTGGTTGATACACTTGCTATTTATAGAAACACCAGGCATGGGAGTGCCAAGAGACACCCCATTGGGTCACATAAATTGCAAATACATTTCTCTATGCTTCCACTATATGTCATCAAGCCACACTGCCTTAATGTCAAGGCCAAGGACCCTTGACAGTACAGAAACTGTCCCTGGCCTGCTGATCTAGTAATCCAAGAAGCAGTAGTAGTAACTATATCAACTTTGGTGAGAAGAAGCCCATGCTGTTGGATTCATGCAAAACCAAGCTGTCACCAGGGTCACTCCGTTTATGAGTTTGTTGTGCAAGTCAGTTGTGACCAAGAATTGAAGCCAGCTGACATTGCCTGGCTAAGTCATTCTGTCTAGTCTTTCACAGTGAACGCTTCCTGGTGTGTGTTAATATATGACACAAAGATCTTCACACTTTTTGTCTCTTCTCATAAGCCCATTGACAGGCCTCCACCCCAGACTTCTTTGTCCCTGAACTTCAGTGTTGTTCTTTGCAGACTTCTGACTGAGAAGCCATGCTGTCAGCAAGTAACCAGCATGTGGATGTTCTTACCTCAAGTTCCTTTGCTTTCCATACAAAGTGGATGACCAGATGCCCTGCCCGCAGTCTTGCCCACTGGGAGGATCTCCGCTCACGACTGTCCTTTAGGGTCCTTTGAGTGGGGGTGTAGTGCAGCATATCCATCTTCTGCTTGGGTCAGCACATGTCAACCAAGTTTGTGCTTTTCCTTCCTCAACCACCAGGCAATGGAGAACCTCTCATAGGAGCATCGGTGTGAGCTATACACATTTTGTGACATGGAGTATCGGCCACCTATTTGTTCAGTTACTTTGGCCCTGTTTGAACATGCTCCTGGATATATCGCTTCTGTCTTTTGATGGATTGCTGACCTTATGACTTAGTGGAACTGACAGTATCCAGATTATGATGGGTAGTTCTGGTGTCATGGCCATTTGATGTCCTGTGATCAAATACTCTTGTCTCTCCTAGCATGCTGGAATGGTGTGTAGTTCTTTGCTTCAGATGACATGGTTTTGCTCCAGAACCCATGGGTCTGCCTGTGACTCTCCTGTTAGGACGTGCCAGAGATTCCACAAGTCGTCCATTCCACCACATGTACCGCTGGTGCCATGAGGTCTGCTATACCGTATGGCTCAAGGAGAAGTGCCGCTTGTCCCTCGGCCTGCATCTATGGCAGAGCACGTCCTTACCCTGGGCCTCACTTGGACCTGCATCCTCCTGCATCACCTGACAGATGGGTTGGATCCTCATTCCCAACTGTGACATGTGTCGCCTCCACACACTCTGCTTTTATCTTAGTGGTGGAAGGTGCAAGTTACCATAATTTACCCTTTATTTAGGAAGGGATGTCCCAGCATCCCTAAGACCATGGGACCTCTAAAAACAATGACTGTGGCAAGCTGCTTACTCTTTGTAGGGTTTATTTCCTACCCTCTAGAGCACTTGTATCTTATTTGTCACCTTACCTGTTACTGCTTACTCAAAGTTTTGCTCACATGCTGTCGTCGGTATAGTGGACAAATGCGATGTTTTGTGGAATATCTAGATGGTCTGGGACCCTTTAACTATATTATGACAGGATTAAGGAGAATGAACAGAGAGCTGTGAATAAATGCTACCGTTCATCTCTTGTAAACAGCAGCATTTGAGCTGCTTTGGGCCCTCCTTTCTGCTCGGTCTGGAAAAGAAAGAGCTTTTGCCAGATCGGTGGCTGCAATGCATTCACCTGCAGCTCCCGTGCTCGTCTGCTCTAGTTGAGAGCGAGTCTGATGCTGGGACCGGGGCAATTTTGTGGCATTTGGCTAAGTTACACTGGGTGTAAGAAAACCTGTTATAAATTTTTAATGAACTGAGGTTTTTCAAAAAATTTTTTGAAGAAAATGTTACTTTGCTGTTTAATAATTTGTACTTTTCAACTTGCAATTATTGGTGATCTTCAACACATACGTGAATGAGTTATGCTAAGTGAATGTGTTAATGGGGTGCCTTGTCTATCCTGGCATTGTTCTGGAGGCTGAGGGGACAGGAAAACATAAACTAGACGTGATCCCTCTCCACATCTCCTCTACGTCTATTTGGGGAAGACGGGGGTGGCATGGGGGCTTCAGGGGCGGGGTGGGAAGAGCAGGTGAAGGAAGAACAAGTTCAACTGAGGGAGGTAC
This sequence comes from Lyroderma lyra, assembly GCA_004026885.1. Taxonomy (NCBI): domain Eukaryota; kingdom Metazoa; phylum Chordata; class Mammalia; order Chiroptera; family Megadermatidae; genus Lyroderma; species Lyroderma lyra. The sequence goes on from PVJL010005048.1 coordinate 30,513, forward strand.
TGAAGAGAGAGGGTACAGAGGGTGGAGACAGGCTGTGGGGTGTAAAACTCAGTGGGTCTGGTTTAGAAAGATGCAGTGACGTCCTGACTCTACTCTTAGTGTGACCTTGGCCAAGTCAGGTCCCCCCCATTTTTTTTTTTTTGCTTTTTGGTATGTGGGTAGCTCCCTGGCTGGGAATCGAACCCAGGCCGCAGTGCTGACAGCGCCAGTGCTGAAGCCTTATGCCACTACACCATCAGGGAACTCCCAGGTCCCCTTTCTGAGCACCTTCAGTTTCTTCATCTGTAAAGTGGGAATAATGAGTGTGTTGCTGACACTTAGCCAAGTCCAGATGTTTACTCAAGTCAGCGACATGGACCCATTCACTTGTGCTCTTTAGAGGTCCACTGAGTCCCAAGTGTCCTCGGAAGTGTCCCAGGGACTACAAAGTCAGCCCATGGTCCATGGCCTCATTTCCACCTTGTCCTGCCAGCCCCTCAGGTGCAGACCTCTGGGTTCCGAGCAGCCTCGGGGAGTACTGGGCCTATTTGCAGCTTTATTTTTAGAGCCACTCCGGAAAGATGGCTCAGGATCCCGGCTCCATGGGGAGCTGAAGTTAGGCTATATTTAGGAGGCACAGCTGTGTCCCACTGTCCCTTCTGCGTCAATGGGTTTTAGTCATCGTGGTGCTGGAAGGGCACCTACCACGTTTGCCTAAGCTGTGTTTGTTATCTGCAGGTCCCCTAGGAATAGGGGCCCTCCCTCCTCAACCTTTGTCTTGAGCTCCCTGAGGTGAGGGCGGCAGGAGGGTGACAGTTGGCCTCCTTCGGAGCAACCAACAGTAGTTTCTGCCTCATCGTGAGGCTCACAGCTGAAAGTGTGGCTCCCCTGGGTGCCCTGTGTGTAGCCATGGCAACCACATTGTTCCACTTTTGTTCACCGATTCCCATTTGCTTTTACCTATCGCATCCTCCAGACAGGTCTGGGGCATGACATCATTGTCACTATCCCTATGTTCTGGATAAGGACAATGAGGCTCCAAGAATGCAGGGACTTCCCTAAAGTTATTGTGTGAATTAGCACGTGACCTAAAGCTGTGGGATTCCAAGATCAGGGTTCTTCCTGTTAAATTGTTGCTGTTGCACTAATTTTGCAATCTCGTGGCTCCTGGTCTATCCTGCTTCATTACCTGCTTGTGCAAATCCTACTTCTCCTTTGAGTCTCTGCAGTTGGCTCAAATGTCACCTTCTCTGGGAGGTCCACTCTGATCCTCCAGATGAATGTGAACTCATAGGCATTTCACAATACAAATTAGAATGTGATGGGGTGAGACGTGGGTTAGCATGGTGCTTATGGCTATGTCTTGCCTCCTCTGCTGGATCACAAGTTCCTTTATGGCAGGAATCATGACTCATCAACTTCCATATTCCCCATATCACCTCATGTAGACCCCATGAGCACATAGTAGATGCTCAAGAAGTTCTGACTGAATTGAATTCCAACCAAATTCTCTAAGTGGAACTTCCTCAGACCATGAGCAGTAGTTGAGATTAGACAGATCCTGAAATACATGGTCTGGCTCTACCATTTGCTGCCTGGATGACCAAGGCTGTTCTCATAAACAACTCTAGGACTCTTTTTGTTTTATCTGTAATGTAAGAATAATCATAGGAATGATAATCATAAAAGTAATCATAATGTAGGAATAGGCTACCTCATGAAGTTGTTTCAAGTGTTGAAAGAGCTAATGTAAATAAAGACCACAAGTATTGCACACCCTGGTGCATAATGAATGATAAAAAATATTAGTGGAGAAGATTCTGTTCTTCACTCAGCAATTCTGCTCAATTCTCTGGGCAGGAGCAAGGATCTGATGACACATGGCACTGCAAAGAATAAATGGATATTCATTAAGCACCTGTCATGACATTCTTTCATTCATTTGCTCATTTTCTTATCCATTCAGAGTTGATGTGACTCACCTGGGGACATCAGAAAAGGGTGGGTGCTACCCCACATCTCCCTTGTCTCATCGTCAAAGCTGTCCTCTGGCCTTAGAAAAGGGAACATCTCTGCTTTATTGATGGAGAGTTGGGCACCCCACTTCAGCCTCTCTTCATGGTGAACTTGAAGAAGGTGGCCTCCAGGTGGACCAGGGAAGTAGGAGGAATCAAACCATATTTCAAAAATTTCCCCAGAGGACTGATGGGCTCTGAATGTGCCCCTCCCTCTGGCCATTTCCTGTCCCGCCAGGACTGTAGGCTGAGGACTGGGGACTAGACAAGAGGGAGGGCCTGGCAGGGGGACTGTGAGGAGGCTCTGCCTGGGAGGCTGCCACCGGAGGAGGGGCATGGCCAGCATGTGCTGGGAGGCACAGGTGCCCATGGCGGGCAGAGGCCAGTGGTTGGCAGGGGTAACAGGGGCTTGAGGACGGGGTCTGGCAGGGGAAGCCCTTTGTAGCAGGATGAGGTGGTTGGCCCAGAAGTGGAGAATGCTCAGGTGAGTATGCAGCTGGTGACTAACTAACCCTGTCAGTCCCAAGGCAGTGGGGGTTGGGATGCTCTGGAGCTTGGGGATGGCTGGGTTGACTTGGTTTTGAAGTGGCACCAACCAGGCTCTTTTTGCCATTGGGGAGGGCTTCACTGGCCTTATATCAAGAGCTGGTCCTGTGGTTGGGAGACACCAATATCCTTTTAGCTTTTTTGGGGAGTAGAATTTTATAAAGGAGAGTCTGGTTTTACTCTAAGTAGATGGGCGAGTGACTTAGTTGAATCTGTAGGTGGGGTAGTGAAAGTGAGACGTGCCACAGGATGTGGCAGAGATAGTGGTGATCACATCACTGATAGTCCCATCTGCTCCCCCAGAACCATGTGACTATTCCGGTCAATGGGCTATGACTAGAAGTAAGGGGGTCACTTCCAAGATGAAGCATAGAAAAGCTGGTGTGCAACCCAGCAGCTGTGTCTTCCCCTGTTACAGTGATGGAGGAGGCCACGAATTTTAGGTGGTGAAGCTTTAAGATGGGGTGACTATCAGCCAGGGTCCCTGAGTAACTAGTGGAGCAGAGCCCTCCTCAGACTCAAGTTGGCTCTGTAAGCAAGCAATTAACCTTTGTTGTATTGAGCCACAGAGATTTTGGGGTTGTTTCCACAGCAAAGTGAACATTTGCAATGACCAAAAGTTGGTGGCAATGATATGAGAGCATACTGATACTTCATAGACTCAGTCAAATATTTTTATTCAAATTCCGTTTAGATTGTGTTCCAGGGTCAAATTTCTACACTAGACCTCAGCTACTTTACCAACCTTCTTGAACCCACTCAACAAATGGGGAAATGGAGGACCAGAAAGGTTAAGTAATAAGCTTAAAGTCACTGGTTTGGTGGCATAAAGCCATACCTTACAACCTTTGCTATAACAACTTGTGTATAAATGAATATTTTTTCACAAAGAGAATTCTATTTTCCCATTGGATTTACTCTGTCCTCCAGAGATGCTTCATCATCATTTTGATTATCCTTAAGTGAAGTTCAAGGAGCCACAGCCAGTGAGAGCTTCTCTACACTTGTCGTCAAGCGGTTAATGTCCATGAACGGTCAAAAGTGGTGGGAAAGTCTGCTCTGAAGGTCACTGAGATGATCCATAAGTGAAATGAGGACTCTTTAAGAAGGTGAATGATGACTCACTCTTTAACGTGTTTTGCAAACTAGAATTTTTGTATGTTGGAGATTTAAAAAAGATAGCACTGCCATGTATGTGTGTGTGCACGTATGTATTCTGGTGTACCTCGTAGGTGTGTGTATGCTGATTCCAAGGCAAGAAACTGCATTTCCAGAGGAAATTTATGGATCAACACAAGCTCAATTGAGCTTTTTAATAATGTTTAACCCTTCTATGAGAATAAAGGTAATAAGGAAAAGCAGGAATTTGCTTTATAAAACTATAAAATTTTAAGTATTCTGGAGCTGTTGAATTTTGATCAATCCCAGTTTCCTAAACCTTTAGGTTGCATTAATTGGTTTGTTTAATAAACAGTTATTGTGCACCTACTGTATGTATCTCCCACCCTATGCTATTGGCACCAGGAGCTTCAGAGGCCAGGCCTTGGCAATGACCTACTGGAGCTTCCTAGAGGAGAGAAGACAATAGAGAGAGTGGTAAGTGGGTAAGTGCTTTGTGAGAGGAGCCCCCCGAGAGATAGGGAAATTTCCCCTGTCTGATGCTCGGAGTCAGAGAAAGCCACAGGGAGAAGGTGTTTGACTTGATGCTAGGCGGGAAGGACAGGTAGGATTTTGATAGACAGAGGATGGGGGCGGGAGAGAGAAGAGGCCAGTCGTAACAAAGACAATAGCCGGAGCTCAGGCAGGAGGGTAGGGGTGACATTAGACTAATGTAATTCAACAAGGAGGTTCAAATAGAAAAGCAATTGCAGGTTAACCTCTAATTAACTGGAAGTGCCAGTAACTGGAACCACTTATGGATGGTTGTTTCATTAATTACGATTTCCCTGTGTCGGTCGGTGCCTGGCGTGTGTGAGGCCACACAGTCACAGGCACACTCACACACCTGGTCAGCCCCGAGCTCCCCCGAGGACCCCCCTTCCGCATCCAGCGGGTGCCGCTCTTCGCACCCCTCTGTGGCAGCTGGGAAGACGCACTCTCTGCACCCTGCTCTGCGGCCCCGCGGAGGCCCCGCTCCGAGACGACTGGAAATGTAATCACAACAGTTTTTATTAGCAGAGGAACAGCAGGAGCCCTTCTGCTGTCCATATGGACAGATCCCGATGGGTATTCATGAAGCAGTTTACTGCGGGAACAGCCGTGCTTCCAACTCCTTGTCCAATTACCTTTGAACTTGCCTTTTTTGCTGCAGTGGCTGCTGCTGCATGTGAAACACTCACCCACCCGTTTCCCCCTTAGAGGGGGGAACCTTCCCTGCTTGGGGGTTCTTTGCCCTAGAGGCCAGAGAAGACCCAGGAGTTTGGGGCCTGGTCACTTATCCTGGATGTCCTGTAGCTGACTTGATGCCAGCTGTCCTGTGTTCTATCGGCCAGTTAATTGGAGCCAACAGTGGCTTTTGTAGAAGCCCCTCTGGCCTATTGAGACCTGGGACAAGTCGTGATTCTGCAAGGGCACCTGGAGAGAGGGTGCTCACCTGGTGAGCTGCCTCATCTTGGCCTCGTTCATGTGCTGCTGGGAGGAGGATGGTGGGCACAGGGACCACACAGCCTAGGTGCTTGGGGACATTTTTAATTCCAAACGCCCTTCTTGTTCCTAATGGTGCATATCAAATTATAGGCCCAGATTCCAGAACAGAATGTACACTTTCTGTGTGTGGAGGACGGGAGTGTATAAATCTGAAATAGGGTTGCTGTTAAAGCTGAAAGAAGCCCATGGCTTGTGCAGATTGTAGGTGCCAGACGTTGAGATTTGTTGGTTGGAAGAGGAGAAAGAGGGAGGATCCAGCAGCTGGGAGCAGGTTCGGGTCTCTTGAGTTTGTGAAGGTCAATACCAGACAGAGAGCACAACAAAGTAAACCCAATGCCATTGGCCAATGCCTTGTGGACTGGGTATGTCTGCCCTGGACATCCCTTCTTCAGGAGTGATGTGAAACTCAGGCCTGGCCCAATCGAGTCTAATGGACAGGTTCCAGAGTGGGCCTACTTGGGACAATAAGAGTCTGACTTGGGATTTTTTTAAAGAGCTCTCTTTAAGAGAGGTTTCTAAGCAGGGGAACTGTAACTCTGGAGGTGTTTGTGGCCACATATGTGTAGCTGCCACCTGGAAAGAACCCAATGAGAGTGACTTCGACTGTGCCCAAGGCTACGCCATCTTTGGCTGCTTGGTACCAGAACCCATATATGACCTATTGTGCTTAAGTTAGTTTGAGAAGCCTCGAAGCGTTAAGATTCCACAAGATGACCCTCTTCCCAAAGACTCTGGAGGCCCCAGGTTTTCCCTTTATGTTTTCAAACCTATCACCAAGGGCCTTGCTTCTCTCATTAGGCTCCCCACTTTAGCTAGAGGAGAGTCACCTCCCTGTGTGTTGTATCACATATGGCTATGTCAGATGGTCCTGGGTACAATCCTGGCTCTTAGTAGCAGCTCATTAAGTCATGTTAATAATCCAACTGCACATATTTATGGGGCTTTTCCATTTCCTGTCTGTAAAGGCAGAATCACCCTGGGATTCAGTCTGGAGTGTGGGCTTTGGAATCAGATAGATCTGGATTCTGGTTCTGGCTCTGGCTAGCGGTGACTTGGGCAAGTTATTCAACCCCTATGGGCCTTAATTCACCTGGAAACTAATGATACCACCTTCCCTGGATGTTGTTGAAGACTGATCGAGCAAAACCTATTACCGAGCCTAGCATGTTCTATGTATGAGCTGTTGTTATTTAACTCCCACCCCAAACTGCTTTAAAGCAACTAAAGTAATGCCCAGCAACTATTATCCATGGCATTTTGCAGTGTGCAAGCCCATTTTCTTATCCTTCTGTCTTACCCCTACCACTGGCATCCACTGAGGGCTGAATATTTTCTGTTCTGGACTCAGTGATGCCCAAATGTAGGAGGTACAGATTCAGCCTGGGAGCTCAGGGGCAGGAACCATAACCAATGCCCAGGAAAGACCAGTGAAGAAGAAAATGTGCTCTAATGGAGGAATGAGAGGTAATGCTCCTTGCCCAGAGTTAGCAGGCAGGCTTATTACTAAGCTGCAGTAATCAAGACAGTGTGATATGGGGAACAGGCAAATAGATCACTAGGACTTGGTCTATATGGACAAGTGATTTTTGACAAAGGGCAAAGATGATTCAGTGGAGACAGGATAGTCTCTTTTTAGCAAATATAATAGTATGGAACAATTGGGTATTTATATGCAAAAAATGAACTTTGATCCATAATTTGCACTATATGCAAACATTAGCATAAAAATAGATGATAAACCTAAATGTAAAACCTGAAACTATAAAACTTCTAGATAAAAATGAAAGAAAATCTTTGTGACCTTTGTTTAGGCAGAGTTCTTAAATATGACACCAAAAGCATAATCCATAAAAGAAAAAAATAATGAATTGGGCTTCATCAAAATTAAAAATTTCTCCTCTATGAACAATTCTGTCAAGAGAATTAAAAAAGCAAGCCAAAGACAGAGAAATAAGTACAAATCATATATCTGACAATGAACTTGGATCCATAATACAGTGAGTTTTCAATAATAATAATAAGACAAACCAATTAAAAACAGCTAAAAGATTTAAATAGGCGTTTCACTGAAGAAGGTATGCAAATGGATAATAAGCACATGAAAAGAGGCTCAGTATTATTAGTCATTAGGGAAATGCAAATTAAAACCACAATGAGATCCTACTACACATCCTGTTAGTGTGGCTACAATTAAAAAGATTCACCACACCAAGTGTTGGTGAGGATGAGGAGGACCTGGAACTCACACATTGCTAGTAGGAAGTAACGTGTGACATTTGGAAAGTAGTTTGATAGTTTCCTATAAAGTTTATCATATGCCTACCGTGTGATCCAGCCTGTCCACAGCTAGCTGTTTACCCAAGAGAAAACAACACATACGTTCATACAAAGACTCATGCACAGTTATTCATAGCAGCTTTGTTTGTAAGAGCCCCAAGCTGGAAATAACCCAAATGTCCATCAGCACGTGAATGGATAAACAAACTATGGTATATCCATGCAATGGAATATTACATAGTAATGAAAAGAAATGACATACTCATGCATGCTATGACATGGATGGACCTCAAAGTAATTATGCTGAGTGAAAGAAGCCAGAAGGAAAAGAGTAATCCTAGGATTACATTTATATAAAATTCTAGAAAATGCAAACTAATCGGTAGTGACAGGAAGCAGATTAGTAGTTGATGGGGAATGAGAGCAGGGGGCTGTCAGGGAGAAGCAGGAGGAAATTTCTGGAGGTGATGGATATATTCATTATCTTAATTGCAATGATGGTTTCATGGGTGTCTCTGTATGTCAAAACTTATTAAAGTGTGCACTTTAATTACATGCAGTTTATTTTGTGTCAAGATATCTTAATAATGCTATTTTAAAAAGAAAGGGTGGCCTTGGCTGTACCAGCACCCCCTGGGTCGGATAAGGGAAGGGGAAAGCTGGAATAGGCTGCGGGCACCAACGTCTCCCTATTCGGTATTTGCCCACCTTTGCCTGCACTGTCCCTTCTGTCAGAGCATGCTTTCCCAATCCTCTTCATTTATTTAAGTTCCTCTTGTCCTTTAGATCCAGGGAACAAATAGCCTCCTCCGTGAAGCCTTCCAGGACCACACCACCATGTGCTTTATTCATCCTATATACTCGTACAGCATATATTTTTTATGTTACTACTCATATCCTCGCTTATATGTCTGCTGATCAGGGGACAAATCAGTTAAGAGGGGTTCGGTCCAGCATCAGTCTCTCAGGCTCTCCTGAGGCTTCTGTAAGTGTCGACTTTTGTCCTGACAGTTTCCCACCTCCCTTCAGATTAGACGGGGTGCACACATACAAGTATCCCTTTTAGCAGCAACTCCACCTACCCAAGTGCAACCCACGAAAGCACCCTTCTCTCCCCCATACTCAGTCAATCCCAAATATACTCTTGGCTCTCACCAAGTCATGACTCAATCTCCTCTTTCCTTCTCTCTGGCCGTGACCCTAATCCCAGCCATCACCGTGGCCTGCCTGGGTCACTGCAATAGCCTCGTCACTTGTTTCCCTGCATCTACTTTTCCCATTGCCCCCAGTGGGTCTACCTCTGGGTAGAGGGGTCCTTGTAAGACCTACATCAGCATGTGTCACTTCCCTGCGTAAGCTTTTTATCTAAGTTCTTCCAGTTGGATCAGACTACAATCAAACCCCTTGCCACGGCCTGTGCAGCTGTGTCTGGTCTGACTTCTGCTGACCTCTCTGACCTGGTTCTGCACTCTCCCCTCCTACCCCCTGCGCTCCTGATTCGCTTTCTTTCTTACACGCACACCCAACTCCACTGCAGGGCTATCCTCTTGCCTTGCCCTCGCCCCAGAGCCCTTGCTACCCCACCTTTCTCTGTAGAGGGCCTTTGTCACAGCAGAGTTCCCTGATGACCTGCTTCAAGGGGTCCCTCCTCTTTCACTTCTTTCACAGCATCCAACACTTTCTTAGCATTTATTCGTACTTGCAAGTGCGAGCATATTTGTCCTACTAACGTGAGGACCATCTCCTCCCCTGGCTGGGAGCTCCAGGAGAGCAGGAGCAAGTCTGTGTCCTGTGCCCAGCCTGGGTTCTCCATAAATATTTATTGAATGACTGACTGACCGACGGACTGAATTTCAGGGGGAACTTTGAGGGGACTGGCTCTTTGCTATATCCTTTGTCCTAGTGACGTTGGACATGAGGATATATTTTTCCCATCTCACAATGCACGTTTCTGAAATCGGGATGGCTCTTTGCATATGTTTTATGTGGCAGAATTTGTCTTCCAGAAAGCTGCTAACTTAGTGATTCAGCCTTATAACGCCACACGTTAGTTCTGGGAATTGCAGTAGTAGGGAAGTCTTCGTGCTGTCCAATAGGCGGCATGTCTAGCACACGAGGGCATCTGGCTCTGGGTTTTGGATGCTTTCCTGTTGTCAGCCACTTGTGTTGCATTAATTGAATATTTAGTGTTTATACTGTTCCTATGCATGTGCAGCTTCTCCTTAGGTCAGATTGTAAGCTTCCTGAAGGCAGACATGGCATGTTATACTCCGCAGTTCAAGGGCTCACATTGGGTGTAGAGGGGACATGGGAAGAGGTGGGAAGGGAGGGGCGAGAGGAGGAGGGGGAAAGGATGGGGGGAGCCGAGAAAACTGGTTCCTGGCCTTCCCCAGCATCATTCCAGCCCCCTTAGTGTGTAGTAGCTCAGCGGTGAGGCCTCTTGGACCACCCTGTCCTCGTGGGTCAACCTTGTCTTGGGAACTCAGGAGTTCGAGGCCGGATCTCAGGGCTCTTGCTTCCAGGGCATCCTGGCTCCTGGGCCCTCTCTGGTGTTTCGTCTGATTCTAGTAACCAGGACTTGCCTTGCTCAAGGGACAACCCCCACTGTTTTACTCACTGGGTCCCTCCCTCGCCTCCCTGAGCCCAGGGCCTTGCCCAGCTAACCTGGGCAGAGAACTCATTTCACTCCCATCGTCTCCCAGGGCTGGGAGCTCAGCCGCTGTCGCTCGCCTCCAGGCCTCCATGCTGATGAGAAATGGTGTGGCCCCCTGGCTGGGGACACGCGGGGCTGAGGCTTCATCCCAGCTGCGTGACTCTGGGTGTGAGCTGGGTTTTTTCTCTCAGAGCCTCAGCTTCCTCATCTGTAAAATGGATATAATAATAGTAATACCAAACTTGTAGGATAAATTTAAACAGGGGTTGTGGCAAAAATATTGACAGCCTGTACTTTATGACTATCAGCTAGCACTAGAGCAGCCTCAGCACTAACCTTTAGTGGCCTTGGAGGAGGGGCTGGGTGGCGAAAGCGGGGAAGACACACAGCAGCTATTTACCCACCAAAATGAAAATGATTCAGTATTTTGACAACTGGCATGCCACATAGGTGTGTGCTGCCTGGATCTGGGATGTACTAAGCAGGCAGTGTGTAGCATGGCGCCAGGCCGGGAGGAGGTGTTTGCTCGAGGGTGGTGATTCCCAGTACATAGTGTGCCGGTAAACATTAGCAAACAATTACCTTCCAGGGAAAGGAAAGACAAGGAGCCCAAATCTTCAGAGTTTGCCAATTTCGAGGTGTAAATACTACCAACATGGGTCTTGTCAAGAGCCGCACAGCAGCCACTGTCATAAAGAGTTTCCGTCACTTGCGATAGACGGCCACGAACTCAATAGTACGGATGACAGTAAGATGTAGGAAGACAACTAGAAAACCCTAAGTTCTGAGTCCTTTTCACCTTTGTTCTTAATATCATTAATTTAATTGTAAGTTTATGTAATTTAATTTTTAATAATGGCTGTGTGTAGCTATTTGGCGAGTTGCTGAAGTTTCCACAATTGCCTTTGGGAACGGTGTAGGCCATTTCAGCACACCTTTGGAGGAGAGTGACGCTCACACCTGCCCGTCTACCTGCCACGTCTCTGCCTCTTGTCCTTTCTGAGACTTCTGGTCACTCTCTTGCCCACTGCCAGGACCTGGCCCTACCTGATGCCCATTACTGGCCATCCTCCCTCACGGCCATTCCTGCTTACCTGTGAATGTCTATTCCTGGTAGCTGGGTTAAGTATGTGCCCACTCTAGGGGACATGTCTGGTCCCTGTCCCTTCCCCTTCCTGTCTGGCCAACCCAGCACCTCCTTAACCCTCAGTGTCCCTCCTGGGCTGGACTCTGATGGGACAGTGCCTTCTGGGGTATGGAAGCAGAGAAATGTTGCATTTCTTCTCAGGGTTAGAGGGAACCCCCTACGGAAGATGGTGCGGCCGTGATTGCCAGGCTGCCTGCCCTGCTCTACACTTGGCTGCTGTCCTTGGGGAAGGGGCTTGGCAAATTCCTCCCCCAAATGTGCAGAAATTTCTCCTGCCAAATTCAGTTCTCCCAACAGCGACCAAAGCTCGCCCCGGCCCGTGCCAGCGGAGACAGCTCAAACCCAGCGGCGGGGGCTGTGGCATCGGGGTGGGAAATGGGCAGCCCTTTGCCACCCAGCAGGCCCGCACTTCACAAAGTTATCAAACGTGTTAAAGGGCCAAGGACAAGATGGGGCTCGAGAGAGGAAGATCACAGGCTGCCCAGGGAGGGTGCCCTGCTTGGGTCCAGACTTTGTCAATGGGCGGATCTGCCATCAAGCTTTTACCTCAGGGGAACCTGAGTCAGGTGTCTGAGAGACTGGCTCTGGGAGAGGGCACACCTGTCGCAGATAGCCTGTCCCTTCTTTTATGTTCCAAGGATGAAGAGAAAGGAGGGAGAAGAGAAAGCTAGACTTAGAAGACAGTGATGCTCAGTGGTGAGAACTAACACTTTGGAGGCTAACTGACTTGGCTCAAATTTCAGCTCCAGAACTTTCTACTTGTGTGTTCTTGTCCAGGTAGGTCCTGTTTCTGAGTCTTAGCTTCCTCATCTACGCACCTAGAAGTAGCGGGGTTGTCCTGGATATTGCTGGTGCTTGGTCTGTATCTCTCTGCACTGACCATTTCTGTGTATTCTACCCTAGTGACACCTGGCACAGCACCTGGGAACATTCGTCTAAGGGCTTTCGGGTTGATCTGAGAACACATGTGCCACAGGCCAGATGTAGTGGAGAGTTAATGCCCTCGGAGCAACACTCAGCCTGTGACTGGCGGAAGATGAGGATAATCCCCCAGGTCCCGGGCCCCTCCGTGGGCACCTGAGGAGTGCCCTGTAGGCCTCCGGAATGCCCAGTGGGTGGAGCCTCGCTGCCTGCAGTGACAGGATCTCCACCACACACCCTCGGGTGGCTTCTGCCCCTTCTTTGTCTCTTTCCCTCTCCCCAGACAATGCTTGTCTCAGGGGCTCCTCCTGGGGGAATCCAACCTAAGACAAGTATCTCTGTCACCGGATCCTTTTGAGGGTGAAATGAGAAGACACCAACCGTGTTCTGTGAGTACTAACCTGCACCCTGAGCAGTGCTAGTGGGGACTGAGCAGATACCTGACTCCTGTCTCTCTCTGCATCTTCCTCTCTTTCCTGGGAAGCACCGGCACGGGGAGGGAGCTCATCTCTCAGGCCCCTGGCTGTTGGCCTGGCAGCCACTTGAGTTACCTGCAAGTGTGGGAGCGGGCGAGTGGCTACCTGCAAGGCTGTCTCCGGGCTCTCGGTATCCTGAGCCTCAGGAGGGTGTGGAACGCCCCTCACATGGGGTACAAGTGGAGCCTCTGGGAGTACTTTTGGGGGCTAAACAGACTCAAGGATTAATTAGCTAATGTCTGTGGAGTGCTTCGGAAATGTCAAGTGCTGAGTGTGAAGTGCCATCACTTGAGACGGCTTCCCCTTCTTGAGCCCTCCGTGAGAGATGCGTCGGTTGCCTCGTGTGGAGGCACTCCTAACCGGGCAAATACTTAATGTCCCTCGTAGGCCCCTAGAGCCTGGCGTTCAGAGCCCGGGCCCAGGCCCGGTGGGCAGGGACTTGGCAAGTGTTGGGGGGCTGGTGGCTTCTTCTTGCTGTCCCCTGGGGAATTACGCCACCTAGTATCCCCAGACCCAGACGCCCTCCCCCACGTTAGCTCTTCCAGGACCCTCTAGCCCACACAACCAAACCCTGAGGCTGCTCATTGATCTTTGATCGGTCTCCAACCACCTTCTCCTCTCCCAGACCGTTCTTCCTCCTGCTTCGGAGGGTGCTACCATTACCCTCCCCAGCACTGCAGGCATCTTTGGTCGTTATCCTCGACGACCATGCACCCATTTGGATTCTTTCTCGGTACCACCTCCTTTCCTCTACCCCATCACCGCTGTCCTGGTTCAGGCTGCCATGTGCTTTCGGCCTCCTGGCCACCCTCGTGTCTTCCATTCTGCTTTCCGTGTAGCCAGCGGAGGCTCATTCTGAAACCCAGTTATAATGGAATCTCCCCCTCAGTGAACGCTGAGTGGTCCCCACTGCTTACCGAGGACAACCCGAACTCTTCCGTCTGCCCAGGGCCATCAGGATCGAGCCCGAACCGACCTGTCTCACCTTTATTCCAACTCTGTCTCCTGTGTCCCCGCTGCCCCAGGCAGCCTGAACTACTCCGGAGTTTGGGACCCTCCACGCAACAGACCATCCAGGCCCTCCCAGTTGCTGCATTCACCCCCATCTTCGCTCTTTCTGATGCTCTCCCCAGCTTTGGGAGGAGGGGCACTCTTCCTCCACCTCCACGTCTATGTTAGACAACAGATCACATAGCACCTCTCTTTCTCGCTCTCACCTCACCTGGGCCTACAGAGGCTTTTTGATGTCGTATGACAGTGATGAGTGGGGAGCAAGCCTCCCACCCCCTCTATTACTGCTGGCGATGTTCCTGACAGCAAGCTGCGGCTGCAATGTAGTGACCCCTCTATCAACAGGGTGGCCGCTGTGTGTAGCCCCAGACTGCCTGCTTCCTGGGTGTTGTCAAACTCAGTGTGCGTATGAGCTTGTCTTCTCTCCCGACCCTCAAGGAGCTCCTTGTACTGAATATTTCTCCTCGCTGCTGGGAAATACTAGTTGTTCAAGACTTGTGGGGATAATATGAACTTGTGCTTCAGAGACTTCCAGGTATGTTATGAAGATGTGGCATCTCTTCTGTGAGACGTATTTTTATAAGCTGGGTTAATGGGGCGTCACGACCAATTTGGGATCCCACGGGCAGAGAGTTCTGCTTGAAGCTTTCTGCAGTCCCCTCCAGGTCCCGGGGTCTTCGTGTGACATTGCCTGGGAATGCTCTCTGCTGGGAGAAATTGCATCAGGAAGGCAGGATTTGGAAGCTGAGGCCCGAAGTGCAGGGACCCCGTGTCTGGATGGACAGGTGGGGACTCAGGCCATGGAATCGTTTCCTCAGCCGCATGGGGGTGGGGGTGCTGAGCATCTGTGTGTGTCATTCGGCCTTCCTCGGCTGGGTGGCAGGAGCTGCGAGGAGGTGAGATCCAGCAGGCTCCACGGGAGTATTTCCCTCACTTCTGAAAAGGGGACCATTCGGTTAGCCCAGATGTTAGATGGCAGGGATCTGTAGGTATCAGGCCCAGTTTTGTTTTCTCCCCTCCCCTCCCCTTCCCTTTTCTTTTCTCTTTCCTCAAAACACGATGGGGTACCTTGCCCGGTATAATTTGTCAGGTCCCAGGAACCCCCACTGTGCAGCTCCAGGGCTCTATGCAGTGGTGCCCCCGGCGCTGAGGTCCCCCGTGGCCCTATCAGTTCTTGACTATCGTCTGGAAGTCTAGCGAGCAGAAGAAGCCCCTGATAGGTTTCGTTTGACCTCTCCTGTTTACAGGAAAATTTAAAATTGTGACTTTGTGTAAAATTGCACATTTCTGGTTTCATTTTTGTAAAAATTGGAGACCTCGTAAAAGACTGGGCCTCTTACTCCTATGAGGCAACTGTAAGTTGGAGCTGAGCAGCAGCTGCTGCTTGACGGGTCACATGGGCACTAGTGTGTCATGGGCATTACCTGGCTGGCTTCACTCATATACTGCCCTGACCTGTGGCCTGGTCATATTGGAGAATGTCTCCAATACACTGGAGGACCCTTCGTTATCAATAAATGAGGCCAGAACAATGCTGTGTGTACGCAAATCATAGAATGTCAGAGTTGGAACTCTGTCCCCATCTGTCGTATTTGCAGACGCAGACCTGGAACTCAGAGCTGGGAAGGGACTTGCTGAGGCCACCGAGTGAGTGCATGGCCAAACTGGGACCGAAACCCAGGTCTCCTTACCCACAGCTAGGAGTCTTTCCCAGTTACAGAGTGCTCCTGCCTCCTTTGCCTCTGCGCCCCTCATTTCATGGCCATCAGCTCCATTGCAGACCTGTGTAGGAACTGAGGGAGGCTTGTGATGGGGAGGGATGGGAAATAAAGGGCAGGGGCGGCCCGGGGCTGCTCAGGATAAAAGCTGAATGCTGAGGCGTTCCAAAGCCACTGGGCACTGAGCGAATTAAGCCATGCCTGTCTCGGTTGCCCGGGTACTCTTTATGCATCACATAATGCCATTGTTCAGCCAGAGCCAGGGGCTAGAGCGAGTGCTGTCTTTGCAGGTAGGTAGCCAGCACCGGCTTGGTGGAAAGACAGGGAGCGGGAGAGGCTGAAATATTCCAGCTTGAAAACGGCAGCTGTATAATAAAGCCAGGCTGGTTTGTCTCTGGGCCCCAATGTCCCTTCTCCCCGCCTCACAGTAGCAGCATGAATCAGTTCACTGCGGCAATGGTCCAGGCGATGTGACTTGCATCCCCATCAGCTACCTGATTGCGGTCCCTGGATGCACGAGGCGCTGGATGTGCCTGGCATACCAAACCGCCCGCCCCTGTGCTGCAGCTGCCAGCAATGACGATCACCAGCCCCACCCAGCCCTGCAGACAGAGCTGGGCGTCCTGCAAGGCCACCACTGGCCTTTTATCTTGTCCAGGGTTTTGGGCCAGTCACTAAGATTCTGGGGCTGCTTTTGATGGGGCCACCAGCCTGTCTCAAAGATGCCCTGACAAGCCCCTCCGGCCCTGGGCAGACAAAGGCTTGAAAGGAGAGGAATTGCACACAGTCCAGACGCTGCTGTTACTAATATGTTATTTTGACACACAATTAAGTACAAATTTGCTCTAAGCAAAGCGCTCGGGCTCTTGCAGGATTTGCACAGCACAGTTCAGGCAGAATTTGGTCCTGTGCAAATCTCGCCCTTCCCAAAGGTCAGCTGCTAACCAAGATGATGCCACCCCTGTCGGGGCCGGGTGTGGGTAACCAAGTAAGAAAGTATGCATCAGCCCGCCGGGGCTCAGCACGGGGGCCAGGGAAACCACAGCACGAGTGGGGGGAGAGGCGGCACGAAGCCTTCCAGAAGAGCTCGCAGAACAACAACCCTTCCTAAAATGGTGCCGCTTATCCTCTGCTGACAAAGGGCTGATTGGAGCTTTCTCCGGAGGTGGGATGAAGCGAACACATTGCCTTTTATCTCCCCTTTGCTTTGAGAGGGGCGACAACTGGTGCAGAGCATGGTGGGGAGCCCTGGAGAAGGCGCTCTCCAATGAAAGGCATAATCTCCTGCTCCCCAAACCAGGAGGGGAGGCGGCTTTTATCCCCCACCAGCCGCACCCCCCACCCCCCACCCCCAGAGGCATCTGAATGGGAGCGGGAGCTCCAAGGAGAGGCTCCTGCCTCTGTACAATGCCACACAATATTGCTTCTCCCCAGGAGCCCAGAGGAGGCCATGGGCATGCAGCATCTTACTTTGAAACCAATCCTCCAATCAGCTATTTAAATAAGAAATATAATCTCATTGAACACCGAGAGCTGTCGGTCTGAGACGCCTCCATTTACAAGGCACTTGAAGAAAGTCCCTAAGCCCCCGGTTTATCAGGGCAGCCAGTTTAGGGCTATTTACGGGGGGGAGGGGGAGGGCGGTGGCGGGAGGGGTGCCAGAGAGGGAGGGAGGCGAACTGAAGACGGCCCTTAGAAACCCAGGCGGCCAGCAGCCCCCCACGCTATGTCCTACACCGGGAAGGTGGGGCGTCTGTGCGCTCCCGGAAACCAGCAATGCTCTGTCAAGTTGTGGGTGGGGCTTGCTGGCAGCCCGAACCCTGCCTGTCCCGCTTTTGGAAACATTTGCTTTGGAAACAAAGTGTTCTAAAAGTACACTTTTGGGGTGCCTACTAAGTTCACTGCACGTTATTGTCCGGGCTGAGCGGTTAAAATTTCCCTAATAAAAGGAGGGGCGTGGGGTGGCGGAGCCTTCCCCGCTGAGCTCATGGCACGGCCTCCAGGACCAGCTGTGTCTCTTCCCTCCCTGGGGACTCTGGCCACACGCCTGTCTGGAGCGGGACACCTGGGAGCCTGTGACTGTGGTTAATGGTGCGGGCCCTGGAGTTAATGGCCTCAGTGGGAATCCTGGTTCTGCCACGTACTCTCTAATCCACGTGCGATTTACTCACCTGGAACCTCTGTTTTCCTTATCTACAAAATGGGTACAGACCGACCGGGCTGGTGCCGGGCAGGTGGGCTGAACCCCACGTTGTTGCAGTGGAGGGCCCTGTCTCCACTCATGGCTCGTCGGGCATGCCCCACTGCTCTGGCTCTGCCCCACCTTGCCTTATCTTGCCCTGCCCAGTGCTGCCTCACTTTTAACATGCTCCCCCAACTTACAGTTCTGATGGTCTGTCCTGTGAGGCGGCCAGGAATGAGGGTGTCCCTGTGAGCTAGAAGCCTGCCTGGAGTAGGTGTGGACTGGACTGAACTTGAGGGGTCAGGAAGATTTGGGGGAGAGGGGACCAAAGGGAGTAGACAAAAGGCTCAGAGGTAAGGATGGGCGGAGGTGGCAGGTCAAGGGAGCCAGCCTGTGGGGAGGAGAGCAGAGGGGAGGGGACATAACCTGGTTTTGGCCGTGCTGGGGAAGAGGAGGTCAGAAGGGCGGGAGGTGGGGGACACCAGCCCCTCCTTGCTTTGTTGCTTTGCACTGTCTGCACATCATTGCTCATCAGAGGATGAGCTTGGCTTCAAGGGGACCAGGACGGAGAAGGCTGTCTGGGAAAGCCACCCTGAGCCAGACGTGTGAGTCCTTGTTGGTCATGGGCAGCTGCGGCCCTGACTGTGTGCAAAGAGGAACCCTGGGGCATCATGGGGACCTAAATCCTCAGTCCAGAGGGAGCAAACCCAGGACCAGAGAGGGCAGGGGACTTACTTGGGGTCACACAGCATGTCAGCAGCCCAGAGTGCCTCACCTCTCTTTCTTTGCCCTGTTATTGAAGCCAGTTCTCATTGAGCTCCTACTGTGTTCCAGGTATTGTCCACCTCTTTGTATGTGCTTCCCCATTGAATCCTACAACAGCCCTGGAAGGTAGGGATTAGCATTATTCTCCCTATTTTTGAGAAAAAGAAGCTGAGGCCTGGCGTGGTTTGGGGGCCATGCCGCCTGGGAGAGGGGAGCCCAGGCGTCTGGTGCCGGAGCTCCTTTCTGCCTTCTTGCCTTTGAGGGAGATCGGCCCAGTTCCCTATGCTCTCCTGAGGGAGCGTGTCCTTGTTGGAGCTGAGAAAAGGTCTCGGCTCCATTTGATTTGCCCTCCCTCCTCAGCAAAGCACCTAAGTGCCTTCAGCGCTCCCAGAACGCCAGGGAACATCAGTGAGGCGGGAGAGGGGGGCCCCCAACCCGCGCCCCGTGCTGCGGGAAGGGCTGGCTCACTCGGCTGACTTCCATTAGACGTTGACGCATCACAGGACCGCTGAAAGCCATCCACCGTGGCCACCCCCTGCCTTCCTGAGCTGCTCCCAGAGAGGGGGACTCAGCCTGCAACTGCTGGTGCTCGGGGGGGGGGGGGCAGAGCGTGGGAGAGGGGCCATCACCTGGCTTTGGCCACGTGCCTGTAGGCTGCCCTCTTCCCCTGTTCAGGGACCCGAGAAGGAGTTTCAGGGTTGGCTGAGTCGTGATAACCAAGAACCCCTTTTATTGAATGCTCAGTGTGTTCTGGGCAGACCTAAGCCCCTTCGTATTTTATCTTATTGAGACACATCTCCACAACAGGTACAGTATTACTGTCACTTGACAGATATGTAACCTGACATTCAAGAAGCTTTGGTCACTTGCCCATCATCCCTCTGAAGGTACTGGAGCCAACGGAGCCCTAGTGTGTGAGTCCAGGACTCTGGGGGTCCATGCCCAGTGGGGGACTGGCCAGGGAAGGTCTGAGAAGCCCAGCACAGGAGGGGCCACAGCACAGATGTGCACAGGTAACAGGCCCTGTCCCTCCCTCCACCCCGTTACTCCCGACAGACCTGGGCTCTTCCTGGGCTTACTCCCCGATGGTCCTGTTCTATCCGCCGCCAGTCTCTAGCCCTCCTTGCTAACTGTAACATCCCTGATACAGCCCCCTGTCCCCTGTCCCCAGCAGCTCATGGAGGACTGCCCCGGCCTCCTGTTTGTCTCTGGACTCACCTTGCCAGTATCCAGTTTTTTCTCCCCACTGGAGCCAGAAGGACTGTTCTGGAACCTGTGTCTGCTCACTCTCTCCTCTGCTTAAAACCCAACCTCACCTCTTCACGTGGGACAGAGTCCACACACCTTACATGGCCTGAGTCACAGGGCTGCTCACCTCCCCAGGCCCCCTCCTCTCCTCACCCCTGCCTGCCGGTGGTCTCCCTCCCCGCTTACGCGGGGTCTCTGCTCCTGCTGAGCCCCGCCTTGCACCTCGTTGCTCAGCTAATTCCTGCTCATCGTTCAGACCCTGGCCGGGATGGAATTCTTCCCGGGGCGCCTTCCCTGATACGCCGGGCTGGGCTACGGGGCCCTTGTACGTGCTTCCCTCCAGCAGGGCATCAACCCCGCTGGCCCCAGTTTCCCCTGCTTGTCCGTCACCCTGTATTGACTGTTAGATCTGGGGAGGCAGTGAGTGTGTTGCCCTCACGGCTGTTCCCCCAGAGTCGAGCACAGAGCCTCTTCCAGAGCAGGCCTGGTGCGATGACTGACAGGACGGACCCACGAGAGATGCCAGATAGGGCTTCACTGGGGCCCTGAAGGTGTGGCAGGGGTCAAGGGCTCAGGCCTGGGGGCATCCCAGCAGGAGGAAGCAGTGCAGCATTCTGGAGTTTGCACACTTGGGTTTAGAACCAGCCTGGCCTTCAGGGCCGGGGGAGGGCTGCACACGGCGGATCGTGCTTTTCTCATTGCCTTCACGTTGCGTTTCTTAATTTAAAGTGGGAAATTCCATATTCGGGGCCTCATCAATCATTTTTGTGAGCTCAGCTCTGTGGAAAGCATGGAAAACATTTATATTTGTGGCCCAAACTGTTGAAAATGTAAAACAATTTAAATAATATTAACATTTTAACAGCCTCCACTCACGGCTCTGTGAAATTAACCATTATCTCTTGGAGTGTTTGTTAAAATTCAACAGCAGGTAAGTGGCAAGGCCCCATGTGTGGCCGTGTTTGGGAGGGTGGGCAGGGGGTCCGGGTGGCCCTAACAACTCTCCAGGGGCCGGCCCTCCCCACCTGCCCTTGTCAAGGGGGCAGCCCCTTACAACAAGGGCTGTGGTTCTTGGGGCCGTGGGAGAAGACCTCCCAACACGGCTGGGTGCTGGAGGCACAGAGATGAGCATGACACAGATTCTGCCCTCACAGGACTGGAGCCGTGGGGGAGGTTACTGGGAAAATGTACACCAGGGTTGGAAATGTGCTGTGCATGACCAGGGAGTGCTGGTGTGCTGGGAGTGCTGAGGAGGGAATCAGGGCCACTGCCTGGAGGAGGCAGTACCTCCACTGACCATTCTCGCCTGGCAGTTGCTGAGTGAGAGAACAGATCATCTCCAAGAGCTGGCCTGGCTCCAGCTTTCGAGACCCAAAGAAGGTCTGCAGTTGCCCCTAGCAGTGAGGAAGAAGGGGCTCCTGAGGGGTGGTGCTGGGTTCGGTTGTGTCTATGCCCCTTGCACCAATCCAGGGGATACAGGTTGGGGTAGATACTTGCTGGGGAGTTGGATAGCCCAGGGGTGATGAGCCGAGAAAAGGCAAGACTCAGGAAAAATGATGTTATTTTCAAAGGGATGGACTTTTTTGATGACTTCAGTAGGAAAACCTGGGTTCTCTGGGCAGATGTGACAATTTTTAACCTGTAATCTCCTTATCTGTTCTTCTCTGTGCTTTCCCACGGTCACGATAGCGTTGCCAACAATGAAAGGGTGAACGCTTCATCTTTGGGGTGTCAAGCAGATGCCAGGTGACATGTCAGGGACTTGTAAAGAGGGATGCCTACATGGGACATTTGTCCAGCCCAACTGTGGGTCAGGCCCTGGCTAGACACTTGGAAAGAGAGCCAGACCTTGTTGTTGTCCTTGGGGTCTTTAAGATGGTAATTAAGGATACATGGCTGTGGGGCCCTAATCTGATAGGACTAATGTCCATAAACAAAGGAGGAGACACCGGAGACCTCTCCTTCCCCAAGAAAGCACAGAGGAGAGGCCAGGGGAGAAGCCAGAAGGTGGCCACTTACAAGTTAGGGAGAGCTCTCATCAGCAACCATCCCGACTGCACCTCGATTTTGGACTTCTGGCCTCCAGAATTGTGAGAGAATAAATTTCTATGGTTTAAGCTGCTCAGCCTGTGGTGCTTTGTAATGTCAGCCTGAGCTGACTGATACATTGGGGCTCACAGTTTGATGAGGAAGACACTGAGGTTGCTGATATAAGGCAGAATGGAGGTATGCACAGGCTCGGCCAGGTGGGCATCAGGTGAGGCTCCCTGGAGGAGGCGGTGGTGCTGGAGGCAGGTGCAGAAGAATGAGGAGCTAGTCATGCAGATGGGAGAGAGGAAGCAGGAAGGGGTCTAACAAACAGAGGGGACAGAATATGACTGTCCCCTAACCCTAGTGTGATCATATTTGGAGATGGGGCCTTTAGCTGGAGTTTGGGGTAGGGAGGGATTGTGAGGGAAGGAGAGGTGGGGGACAGGAGAGTCCCACTCAGCAGCACAGGCCCTTCTGGATCTTTCAGGGAAGGCCATTCAGAATTCAGGACTCTCCAGACTCCCTGCCTGCCAGAAGACTTTGCAACTAGTGACTAACTCGCTGTGTGACCTTAGGCAAGTCATTTAACCTCTCTGCACTGCAATTTTCTCATTTGTATACCAGGGAGTAGGACCCCTGCCCTGCCCACCCCCAGGATGCTTTGTGGGCTCAATAAGCGAATGCATGTGAAAGCCCCACAATAGCACACAGAAATGGAAGGTGTTATTATTATGTAACCACCCCGACTCCCGTCAGAGACGCGTGGAGTCAATTGGAGTCTTGAAGGATGTCAGGGAATTGGCTGCTCTCTGAAGCTTGTCACAGAGACCCGTCTTTTCATTGTACTCCTTTCATATCACTGTTGGCTCGATGAAAGAAGGGGAAAGAATCTTTGATATGTCTAAATATTCCACTCCCACCAAGACGGGAGGAATTCCGCAGACGAGCTATTATTAGAGGCTGAGCTGGGAGCAGGCGCCTTGGGCGGATCAGAGCTGTCAGCTTGCACAAACAGCCTCCCGCGCTTCAGGCCAGCCGGGCTGCTGCAGGCCTTGGCACAGAGCAGGCGCTCCGACCCTGCTGGCAGAACTGCGATGGTGCTGACCTGGGAGGCGTGAGGACCTACTTCTGGTCCAGATTCTGCATCTACTTTGCTGAGCAACCCAGGGCAAGTCGCTTACCCTCTCTGAGCCAGGTAAAGACAATGCAGTCCTTACGAACAGAGAGGCCTTGTATATGCAGGGGAAAATAGTGTGCTGCATAGTAGAGAGACTTGGGCAGGATGAGAGGTGCCCAGGCACAGGCTGCTAATGCCCTGGGACCAGAAAATTTTCTTTGGGAAGGGTGCATTAGGATTTGGTTCTTCCTAGATCTTGCTTCAGCTGGGGACAATGTCTTCCGTACCAGTAGCACCCAGATTGCCGTGTTGCCAGCTGGTGATCCTTGTAGAGACCAACTCGGGGGTGGGGGCTTCTGGCACAGGGAGAACGGCCCCACTAGACTCGTTTCCAGTGACTTGTCAAAGTGCCTCACTTATAGAAAGCCTCAGAAGGACAGGCCCAGAATGGCCCTGGGATGTTACCTAAATCTAGCCCCTTGTTTTAAAGGTGAAGAAATGGGTTCAGTAGGACCAAGCGGGTTACTTTAACCAGAACCCCTGTCCTGTTGGGTTGATTCTGGTTCCTCTGGGACCTGGACTAACTGCAAGTCAGGCACATACATCTTAGAGTATTTATGTTCTAACACAGGCCAACATTCTGGCGTGGATTAGAGCCCGTCCTGGTCCTGGCTCTAATGGGGACGTTGGATCAGGCCTGTTGTATCATCACCAGGCTGGTGGAATTCACCCCCTCCTCCAGTGCAGTATGTCATGATGCCTCCCCGTTTCTGCCTTCTCTCCCACACCATAAAAGCTGGCACCCCAGTAAGAGTCAGAGAATTTCTCCACCCTGGCTGCCTGTCAGAATCCCTGGGGAGCTTTTGCAAATCCCCACACCTATGTTGCACCCCTGACCAATTGAGTCAGTGTCATGGGGGAGACCAAGCATCAGGTGATGTCTCTGTGCAGCCAATGGGGAGAACTGCTACTCCAGAGCAGCAGGTCTCAGTCAGGGGCAGTTTTGCTCCCCAGGGAACAACGGGACCACGTCTGGAGACATATTTGATTGTTACACCTGGGGAGATGCTACCAGCCTCCAGTGAGTAGAGGCGGGGGGTGCTGCTAAACCTCGTGCAATGCACAGGCCAGCCCCCGGCGGAAGTGAGTAAGCTGGCCCCAGTGTCCAGGGCCAGGCCTGGAATTCAGCACTTCTGACTCTCTGAATGGTGATCTTTGTCCAGCAGGGTCTTGGGGGGACGCTCCCATTCCTCAGCTGAGCCTCTTCCATCTTAGCTCTGGATGAATTCCTCTGACCTCTTTGAGGCAGGCTCTAAACCCTGAGTTACGTTACTTCATGACCAGAACGACCTAATAAGGCAGTGGTTCTGAAAGCATCCCAGACTAGCTGCTGCAGCAGCACCCTGGAACTCGCTAGAAATGAACGTCTGCCCCAGACTTGTGGCGTCAGAAACTCTGTAGCCTCCTGGGTATCCTATGCTCCGCCCTCCCTCTGACGTGTGTAAAGCCCTGGTCTGGGAGATCCTGGAACCAGTTTGCAAAGCCGCAGCCCCAGAACGGTGGCCTGACTCATCAGAGGTTTTGGAGAGTCAGACACAGGGCAGAGCTGGAATCCAGGTGTCCCCTTCCCACCCCGCCTTTAATAGCCAGGACTCCAGGCTGGGCAAGGAGAGACGTGCCTACATTAGTGATGGTAAGCTGCTGTTACAGAGGGGCACCGAGGTTCAGCAGGCCATAGTTCATCTCACAAGGCACTGTTCTCATCTGTCTGAGAAAAGAACCCAGAATGTTCTCAATGTGCCACACTGAAAGTGGTACACATCACTTTCAATTCCAGAACTTGGTGGTGTGCAAGGGAGACTGGGAAGTGTCATCCGTCAGATAGCCATGTGCCCAGCTGGCCCACTCCCCTCCTTTACCGTGCTCCAGCCGCTGGTCTCCTCTCAGCCCATTGAAGACCCAAGTTCTTCCCGCCTCAGGCCCTCGCATGTGCTGTTTCCTCTGCCCGAAATGCTGTGCCTCCTCTGGGCATGGTGGTTCCTTCTTCTCTGTCACCCTCACTGACCAGCCTATGAGCAGTACGTACTCTCCCTGATACTCTGGCTCAGCCACTGTTTGTTTTCTTCATTGTCACCCAATGTATGTTTGCATCTGTCTGATTACTAAACAGTTTTTTGGTCCACCTATCCCACTAGCTCTAACCTAGACCAGCGCCATCAGCCTCACCAGCGAGCTTGTTGAAATTGCAAGTCCCTTAGCTCCACTCCAGGCCTACTGAGTCAGGAAGTCAATAAACAGTGTCCTGTGGGTGGCCTCTGGGAACGTAGATTGGGTGTGTGATGGTGGGGGAAGAGAAAAGGGTCTGAGGTAGATGTGTTGTGCACATTTACAGAGGAAGAGACTGAGACTCAGAGGTTTAAGCAGCTTGCCTAAGGTCAACCAGCTAGTAAGAGGCATAGTCTTAATTTGTAGTAGTTTGCTAGAGCTGCCGTAACAAAGTGGAACAAACTGGGTGCCTTCAACAACACAAATTCCGTCTCACAGTCTGGAGGCTGCAAGTCCAAGACCAAGGCTAGCCTCCAAAACTGTGTGAAAATCTATTTGTGTTGTTGGCAGGGTTGGCTCCCGAGGGCCATGAGAGAAAATCTGTTGCACGCCTCTCCCCAGCTCCTGGGCGCCTCAGGCATCCCTTGTCGTGCAGATGGCATTCTCCCTTGTCTTTAAATTGTCTTCTCTATGTGCGTGGCTGTCTTTGTGTTCAAAAATTTCCTTTTTATAAGGACACTCGTCATATTGCATTAGAGCCCATCCCAATGACCTCATCTTAACTTGATCACATGTAAACCCTATTTCCAAATAAGGTCACATTCACAGGTACTGGGGGCTGGGACTTCAACATCATTTTGGGGGTCACAATTCAACTCATACCAGAATTCAAGGTTTGTCTGAAGGTGATGAGTATGTGTAGAGGATTCAGGGCGGGCTTCCCAAATAGGGTAAAATTTACACTGGGCATGGACAATGGATCAGGAGTTCTCCAGGTGGAGGAACAGGGAGGGAATTCTAAATTCTAGACAGGGGCCTGATATAAGGCCGCATTCATATGTTAGCACATGTCATGCACTAAAGGCCTGACTGCCCAGTTAGAGGGAAACAGCAAATATGGATTGAAAACCACTTTGTGATAGACAATATGCTATCGACTTGGAAACTAATAAAACAGATCCCCGGCTCCCTGGGGGCTCATAACTCAGGTAAACACACAGTGAGCTTTCATGAAATAACTAATTAAATTAGAACAAGAAACTTATGTCATAACTGTGAAATGAGTGGGAGAGATAGGAAACTTATAACCGTTCATAAAGAGAATGGCAATCCTGGAAGGCTTTCTGGTAGAGGAGGACTCTGGGTTGGTATTTGACAGAGGGCTTGGACATATACGGAACGTGGAGGAGAGTGGGATTTTAGATGAGGGGAACAGTAGAGTCAGGATTGCTGAAAGCCAGAGACTGGAGAGGCTCAGAGGCTTGGGTTTCAGCCTGGCGGTTGGGTTTCATGCCACCCAAGGACCTAGCTGCTGGCATCCTCCAGTAGGTGGGCAGATGGGTCTGAGGCCCTACAACCCAGAGGAGCACTGGGGTTGGCCAGCAGTGTGACATGTCCTGACAATGCGCACCCTGGGGCCCGCAGGGACCTGCAGGGGGTGGTGCAAATACCTGCACCCTCTGAACTCCCAGACAGATGCCACAGATGACTGTCAGGAGGCAGCTTGAGTGGCTACTAGATAAGAACAGACAACAGAAGCGGTCAGTTGCTGTTCTTGCCACAAAGGGTACCCTGGGAGGGGTGGCCCTGCTCAAAGCTCAGCTCGCTAGTCTCCCTGCCGGGGCCCACAGATGGTGGTGACACCTGTGGTAGTCCTACATTTACAGATAGGAAGCTTAGTGACCTCCTCCAGCAGTGTGGTGAAGCACCAGCCCCCTGTCGCTTCTCAAACCTCGCTGGACCCCGCTCTTGTCCTGTGGCACCACCTCACCTCCCTCCTGGGCCTTCAGAAGGTGGAAGGGGTGCCTTCCCCCACGGGCTGAGAAGGAGAAGGCCCATCCTGACGGAGGGAGGGGAGGTGCTGCTTAAGGCGCGTGCCCACGGCCAGGGCAACCTTGCTTAGGAACCCAGGGAGGGGGGTTTCTGTTTTGTTTGATTTTATTTTTACTATTTTTGATTAGAAACACAGTACATTTATTTGAACTGTGACTTTTCCTAATTTATCGAATCTGATCAATGTCTTTATTGTATTATCTTATTGGGTACATTCATTAATGGTACATAGAACTTCGTATAAAATTAAATAAGAATTAAAAGTATAGCTAAGAGCATAAGCATGGTCTGTGTGAGAAGATTCACCATCATGCACTCTAGTCCCTCCTGTGGGCCTCTCAACCTTAGACTCATTTTTGTTTAAGAGCAAATGAAGAGCCTCCTGGGAGCCCCATCCCGCCAGGTGCCCAGTATTTCATCACCGGTTTGCGCTGACCAGTGGTCCCTGTCCACTGTGTATGGCAGCAGGCCCATGACCCTTAGGGTTCTTAGGCAGCACACAGACAGAGGTTGCGGGTGGAATCTGGTCTGGACCCCGGGAGCCCGGGTTCTGGTCCTGGCCAAGCACTCATTCACTGAGGGACTTGGACCCAGCATTTCTTCCTGGGCCTCAGTTTCCTCTCTAACAAATGAGAAATATGACACCTAATTGTCAGGATCAAATATTTTGATATTTGGGTTAAGAAAGAGCTTTCAAGACAAATTTTCTGCCTTTTGAGTGTTTTGGAAAATTTATAAGCAATACAATTCTAGTCTTTCGAAACAAATGTAGCGACCCTCCTCCCTAGATCAGAGTCCATGAAATAGCCTCTGATCCCACCCCCTCAGGTATTGGTTTACAGACCTTTAGTGATATGATCAGAGGAGGTGGGTGAGTAGGTGGGACCCATCACTCAGGGCTGTATGAGGTCAAGGTGGTTGGAGATTTTGTAAATGCTACAGCAGGGTTTTGGGCAGGCCAGTTGCAACATTCTCATATCAAAGTGTTGAAGAGACAAGAAAATCCACTAATGAATGTTGCAAGTGTGATGAGTGCTATGAAAGAGAAGTAAAGGATGTCATGGTAGTGACTGTGGGGGACTTGACTCTGTCAGAGGAGGTGACATTGAGGTAGGCAGGGACTGGAGTGAAACACTCCTGCTGGATGTGGGACAGAGTGGACAAAACGTATGCAATAAGGGATGTGAGCTGTCAGCCGGCAGGATGGTCAGAAGGCAGATGGGACCAGGCTTCTTGGCCATGATAAGGAGAGCTATTGGCCCTGGCGAGTCTTTAGGGGCCACGAGGAGGAGTGACAACACCAGATGGGCTCTTTAGAAGGATGGCTCTGGCTGCTGGTGGAGAACCCACTGGAGAGGGTAGGTGTGGCAGTAGAGAGACCAGGCAAGAGGATGCTGGAGCCCAGAGCCCGAGGATGGCAGTGGGAATGCACAAATGTGGACAGATAGAAAGCTCCCTAGCATTTGGTAGGATCCACAGGTCTGGTTGGTTCCAGGACCTTCCTAAGGAAGAAGAGAGCCCTCTCAGAGAGGGAAGGAGACCTGTAGTGGGTTGGATGGTATCCTTGCCACGAAAGACAGTCCACCTGGAACCACTGAATGTGGTCTTATTTAGAGTAAGGGTCTTTGTGGATGTAATGAAAGTGAGGATCTCAAGGTGAGATCATTCTGAGTTAGGCTGGGCCCTCACTTCATAAGAGACAGAGAAGATGCAGAGACACAGAAAAGAAAGCAACATGAAGACAGAGGCAGAGATAGGAGTGATGTGGCCTCCAGTCAAGGGACACCAGGAGCCACCAGAAGCTGGAAGAGGGAAGGAAGAGTCTCCTTCTAGCACAGGAGTGTCCAAACTTTTGGCTTCCCTGGGTCACATTGGAGGAAGAATTATCTTGGGCCACATGTAAAATACACTAACACTAATGATAGCTGATGAGCTAAAAAAAAACAACAACAAAAAAAACCCAACTCATAATGCTTAAAGAATTTGTGTTGGGCTGCACGTTGGACACACCTGTTCTAGAGTCTTCACAGGGAGTGTGGCCTCACCGACATCTTGGTGTCAGATTTCTGGCCTCCAGAACTGTGGGAGAACACATTTCTGTTGTTTTAAGCCACGGCATTTGTAGTAATTTGCTGCAGCCTCCCGGGAAAACTCATCCAGAGCCCAACCAGAACCGCCAGCTGATACTTCTTCGATGGTGACAACCCTCAGCTTGGATCCCTTTAAAGAGCTCTGCTCGGTTCCTCCTTTGCTTTGCTCCTTCCCACCCCCCACCTATATTAGAATAAGATTGAATTTTCTAGCTTGGGTTACTAAGCTTTCAGATCTGGAAACTGTGGCCATTAATCAGCTGTCAGAGGATGTCGTAAACAAGGGGCTTTAAAAACCATGTTTGCTTTTTAGGCTGATAATACTTGGAGGTGAAGCCAGCGAATTATATATAATGCATGCATTTTAATGGGCCACGCACTACAGCCCGCTGTAGTCGAAATGATTTGTTTTAATGTTCAAAATAAATATCAGAGACAATTTGCCAACAAAGCTGATTTTCTTCGCCCGCCATTAACTTAATCTTTATACCTATTTGTACCTCAGCCTAATGACAGGGGGCTGGGGGACAGGAAGGGGGCTTTGTGTTGCAAGTAAGTGAGGGGAGGAGCAGTCGATGCAGTTATGAGCCAGGGGGTGACTTCATGTCCTGCTCTGCTCAGGGCAGTTCCTGGGGAACCTTTGAGGGGCCTAGTCCTGCAGAAATTGTTCTGAAATTGGATCAAGTGCTGTTGCCAGTATCTGACTATTTTAGACCTACAATAAAGCAATTTCATATGGTTTAAGCTAAACATAGAAACATTTACTGGTTTGTGTGATAAGTGACATCTCACAATAAATGTGCCATTTACAGGTGGGGAAACTGAGGTCCCAAGAGCTGAGGAGTATTGCCTGGGGCCACCCAGCTTCACGGAGGCCAAGCTCCATGTTCTCTGGGAGCCCCAGGCTCTGCTCCCAGTGCAGTGGTTTTCTCTTGGAGGGTGATCAGACTGTACCTGTCCCCTTGGCCTCAGTCTGTCCAGCTTCTGCCTTCAGCCTTAAAGGTCTCTCACTGCCACCCTGAAAGGCAGATTTGAAAGGCACACCTGGTACCTGTCCCTGGCTTCCTGGGGTGCTGACTCCCGAAGAAGTGTCAATAAACCCATCTCCTGCCCTCATCATGGCACTAACGTTGACCTTCAGCAGTCTTCATCGTCCCTAACGTGTAACCGTGGAGATCAGGAGCATAGACTGACCATCCATTCATACTTGGAGTAAGGTATAACCCTGCCTTCCTGACGCTTACTGAAGGTAGGAGGGGGAGACTGGCTGAATGTCCCTTAACATTTAGAGGCTGACTCTTGTAATTCACTTATTTCTGTCCTTGTACAATTTCTGGTGGGTGGTGGAGGAATTCACAAAGGAGGAGGGCTGATCAGGGTGTGAGATTTGCTAAACAAAGCTGATTTTAAACCCCAGTCAGGGAAGTGTCTGCTCCCCTTCAGCCCTCAAGGGAACCCCTCCATTCGTGGAGGTGGGCGGTGGGAGTGGTTTCAGGAGGGCCCAGCGCTGCTGTGGCTGCGCACACAGGGGGGGAGCCTCGGCCCCGCCCCGCCCACCTGCCCAAAGTGAGGACAGGGCTGTATGGCTCTCCTCCTGGCCGGGCCTGGGAGGAAAAACCACAGGCTCCAGAATCAGACATTCTTTCCTTTGTTATTTAAATAATATGTAGTCCTCAGGTGTCAGGTGTTAGGCTAAGTATTAGGATATATTCACCTAGAAACCCTGGTTTCTGTCTTTTTGGAAAAATTGTGAGGTCTGGTTCATGGCCTTAACATTCCTGCAGCTCTCAGCAGGTGCTGGGCTCTGGCCACCCTCCCTAGGACTACCTTTGTCCAGCCCCGGACATTTCTCTAGACAGCCTGCCTGGCCCCTGCAGGCACTTCGGTTTGAGAACCTTGATTTAGTCTCTGCTTCCTGTACCGAAACAGAGGATCTAGTAGGGGTCAAAGAAATGCTTGCTGTTGCACAAAACTGATTTGAGATGGTTCTCCTTAAAAGGTCCTGGACTGACTTCGAACATTTCTACAGTTTGGTCCAAGTGCTCTGGGGTTCCAGAGGGGAGCAGTATCCTCCCTAGGGAGCCCAGATCAGGGAGGGACCCCGATGGGCCAACACTCACCTGAGTCACCAGGAGAAATGGGCATATAGCACGATGGGCACAAGCCTTGCTGAGAATGCAGGCTCGGCCAGCTGTTTCGAGGGTGATTTGGCCACATCTATGAACATTTGTAAAGAACATGTGCTTTGGCCCACTTGTTTCAGGGCCTCATTCCACAGATGTGTTTGCAAAAGTGCATTGAGATATAGACGCCAGCCCGAGTGTTACAGAAATGTTTGTGACAGCAACTAGAAACCACCAAAATTCTCATCGGGGGCTGAGTGTATAAGATGTGCTTATGCCAAGTGGCTGCAGGAGAGAACGGAAAAGCTGTTTTTGTGCTGATACGGAGATATTCCGAGATGCATTTTCAGCAAAATAAAGCAAGGAGCGGAGCAGCGTACGTATGAACACATTTGTGTGTTTAAAAATGGATGGTTGAAAGCATGGCCTTTGGCACAGCCTACCTGGGTGCGGATTCCTGCCCCGCCACTTACCGGCTCGCTGTGTGGCTTGGGGAAGTCACTTAACCTCTGGATTTAGTTACCTCAAATGTAAAATGGAGCTAATGATGGCATCTGATTATAGGGTGGTTGTGAGGATTAAGTGTATTAAATCACACAAAACATGATTAATTGCATGCATAATTGAGACGATCTGGCCCAGCCCTTTCAGAAGGACCAGAGAGGGCAAGAACGTGAGCAAAGCTGCACAGCTGTAGGGTCCAGGACCAGTCCATGGCAAGGCCTCAGGATGTGTCAGCTGGATGCATGATACAGTTGCTCTGCTTGACTTGGGGCTCTGGGCCCACTCACCTCTGTGTAGCCCCTTCCCCCTCCCCACCCCTGTCCCCGCCCCGTGCCCCAGTCCAAGTGGTGCTGGATGGTGTGGAGGGGACCAGAGAGAGCAACATGTCACTGGGTGGTTTTGCAGGGATGAGGTCATCTTTTCAATCCACCACCTGGGTTGATTATATCACTTACTATGGTCCCCGCAGATGCCATTAATGGTGTCTCCAGCTTGTTGCCACCAGCTTGCTCCCACACCATCAATGAATCCTCACACTGGCACAATGGGCCTCTAGGAACCCCTATTCTGCCCACTTACCCCCAAGTGAGAGGCCATGATCAGGGACTTGAGTCCTGCTGCTGTACACCTTGGCCATGTGCCCCTTAGGCCAGTCCCTTCCTTTTTCTGTGCCTAGGTTTCTGCCTCTCCACCCCGTTTGCTTCAACACTGCTTTTGGAGGGGCGTGGGGGACAGTGTGACGGTGAAGGGAGCAGGTTGCGGGGCGCCTGACTGCCTGGATGCCCATCCTGCTCCTTCCCGACCAGCTGGGTAAGCCGAGGGCAGTTTGCTCACCTGTCTGAGCCTCGGGCTCCTCCCTCTAGGGTGAGGACTTAATGGTATGTGTATCAAGCACCTGGCACAGTGCCTTGTGTGTGAATGTTCTGGAAGTGTGGCCTTTGTTTTTATTACCTTTCCACCGTCATTGCCCCTATCCTGACACCAGGAGCTCCAAACAAAGCTTTTCACATGGTTGGAACACCTATCTCCAAGCTTTTGCACCTGCTGTCCCCTTTCCCTGCAATGCCCTCCCACAGCCCCTCTGCATCGGAGACCCCCCTGCTTGTCCTTCAAGGCTCCACCCCACTGGCCTGCCCTGCCTCTTGAATGGTCTTTCCTCTGGGTACCCATGGAGGCCTCGTGCCCCACGGTGCAGGCCCTCCCTGTGCTGGGCCCCGCGTGCTCGCTCCCCCACCACCCCAGGGGCACTACCCTCTCTCTCTTTGCCCCTCACACAGCACACATCTCTTCCTGGGTTCAGTTCCCTAGAGGGCACTGGGTGCCTACACCAGGCCCTTAACCTCCTTAGCCTCGTGAGGTGACCGGCCCCATTCCTCAGGGACAGAGAACTGTGACTAAGAGAGGCCCCTGCCTGGGTTCAATCCCCAGCTCTCCCACTCTCCAGCTCTGTCGACCCCTGCAAGTGGCCTCATGCCTCTGAGTCTCAGTGTCCTCATCTATGCAGTGGGGAGCCTGGCAGGTTTTCATGGAGGTCACGCGAGGTGCGGTCTGAAGGTGGTTTCTCTTAAGGCTAAGACTTAGCTGCTGTTACTGTTATTATTGTCGTTGCTGTTGTTGCTGTGGTTACCGACTCTCCCAAGGCCTCACAGGGAAGCGGGGTCTCCTGGGCAGAAAGGGCCGCCTGGTGCCCAGTGCAGCCGCAGGGCCCCTCCTCATCTTCCTCCCACCTCTGAGGCTGGCTGCTCAGCCCTTGGATTTCCGGAGGAGAAAGGAAACCCCCGTGAGCGTCAGCAGTGCCCTGTGCTCCTGCAAGGGCAGCTCTGGAGGACGGAGGCCGGCAAGTGGCCCATGCCAGTGTTTACTGTGAGGGACCTTCACGTTGTGACTTGCTTCTGCACTGCCTCCCTGTGCCTCACTCTGCAGATTTGCCCCGTGGGCATCACATAGGACTGGCTGGCTCTTTTCTCTCTGGGGAGCTCCTAGGAGCAGCCCAGAAAGGGTGAGTGGGGCCTGTTCCTCAGAAGCTCTCTCTTCTGCATGGCAATGCCCAGGTGGGGGAAAGCATAGTGCAGGTCCCAGTAGTGGGTGGCAGAGAGGAATTGGCCTGGGAGCTGGGGGAACATCTGTTCCCCACCCCCAGCTTGCTCTGTGACCTTGGATGCAGTGCCTTACCTCTCTGAGCTTCAGTTTTCTTACCTGGAAAACACAGGGCTTGGACTCCTGCTCTAAGAAATGGAAAAATTCTCTTCCTCCTCACCAGGAAAAGGTAACTGACTTTTATTAACAGTTGTTGCTAAAGTTATTGTTGTTGTGTGCGTGCTTGTCTAAAATGTCACCCTTCCTCCTTTGCTTGGGGCTCACTTCAGGTATGACTTCTTCCTTCAGGAAGCCTTCCCAGACCACCCACCCTGGCTGGGTTTGGACCTCTCCTCTAGAACCCGCAACCCCAGGCTTCTCTCTATCAAGGCACCAGGTTGTGTCAGAATGGGAGCATGCCAAGGGCAAGTATCAGGTGGCTTGTATCTTGGAACTTGCCCTCCTAGCATAAGGCCTGGTGAGAGGGGACCTCACCCACCCCTAGCACAGAGTCTGGTCAGAGGGGACCTTCCTCAGTATTAGTTGAACTGCCCTGAGATTATACAACAGAAGGAAATTCTGTACTTCAGATCAGGGTAACTTCATGGGGAGCAGGGGGGAATAGAAGATTCTGCCTTCAAGGTCGGTGAACTCTCCCTGAAGAATCTTTGAGTGACAGAGTTGGGCAGGTGCCCAGAAGAAGAAGGGAGAGAAACCTCCCCCTCTTTGGTTAGTGTGATTTTCTCGTGCGTTTCCCCGGCCTGATTTTTGTCTGTGGGCCTCGCAGGAGGCCTCACATCCCCAGCTGAGGCCTGCTCCATCCCCTCGGGGCCTGGGGAGCTCAGCTCAGTGACACGGGGCAGCTGACACATCCTTTCTGATCCTCCCTTTCATTCTGGGTGTCTCTGACATCCATCCTGCACCCTCGGTCCTCTGTACTCAAAGCTTCACAGAGGCTGCTCTGTGGGAAGCCAGAGTTGCTCTGACCCCTCCAGTCTCTTAAACTCTTGCAAAGGAGAAATACCCCGATGAGAGTGTATTCTGTCAGATTTGCATTTAAAAATGGGCTTCAAAATGGGAAACCCAGGCTCCCTGGTGGTGGTGGTGAGGATCAAGGCAGAGGGAGAAACTCCAGTGGCCTACTTGTCTCCTTGCTGCCCGCTCTGAGCTGAGGGCCACTGGCTGCCTAGCTGCCCAGGGAGACTAGCCACCAGGCTCCCGGTGCTCCTCCCCACCCACTCCGGCTCCCTCATCCATGGGGCTCCTCGCTTCCCATCAGGCTCTCGCCTGCTCTGGATTCCTGGGTGCCTGCCTCCCGCTGAGCACCCCCTCCTCTCCTCACTCCAGACTCCTGTCCTCCGAGGAGCCTTCCACTGGAAGAATGTCACAGCCCCTGTGCCCTTTAAGGTAGCTGTGGAGCCTGGAGTCAGGAATATATTAAGGTTTAGAGACCAAGAGACCTGGGTCTAAAGCTTAGCTCTCTAGTCATTTGATCTTGGGATGTGGGCAACGCCCTAACCCTCTCTGGGCCTCAGGTTCCCCATCGAGAGAGTAGAAATAGAAGCGTTTATCTCGGAGACTGGCTGGGAGACCGGTGTGATTCACACGCGCGACTGGCTTCGTGGTGAGCCCGAGGGCTGTCGTGCTGCACGCCTGGCCTGGGACCAGCACCCGCACTGCGGGCAGCAGACACGGGGAGCAAGAACTGCTCAGCAGCTGGGCCTCGCCGCCACGTTTTAACTTACTTCACCAAAGTGTCATTGACAGATGGGAAAATGCACCGATCGGAAATGAAAAAGGCGGCCTTTGCACGTGGAGAGTTTGAGAAGACTTAGGTTACTTAGCATGGAAGAGGTCTCAAAACAGCAGCTGTCTTCTTTCCTTTGTTCATTCACTCATTTGTCCATTCGTCCATTCGTCCCTTCACGAGGATGAAGTAAGCCCTCGCGATGGTTCTCAGAGGGGCTGAAGTGGGCTCCTGGAGGTGACTTCCCATTCATTAAGCCTCCTTGGGGCAGGGAGTAGAAGTGGGTATGTCCCCCAAATTCCTTCAGGGGCTAGGTAGGGGCAAGTTTGCTTAACAAAGCTCCAGTAAATTATATTATACTTGGGGGTGGGCCGGGCCGGGCCACGGGAAGCCTCAGCCCCCAATTCTCATCACTATCCTTACTGGGCAAGTGCCTTCTTATTTATTCATTTATTTAAGGGAAAACCCTGGCAGTCTATCCTTCATCTTTCCAAAATTCAGAGTCAGGAGTTTGCCCGCCCCACCCCCACCCTAGTTTCCCTTTATTATGGAAACTAGGAAAATGACAAGTAATTGCTTGAAGATGTTAGAAAGATTGCATTTTGTTTTGCAACTATCAGCTTAAAAATAATGTTTAAGAGATTATGAATGGATGATTAACTATTTTTTCCATTACTTCCCTCTCAAAATCAAAACCACAACGATTGCGATACGCATAGTAAAATGGGGTCCCACTCTCTGAAACCAGATGAGAAAACCAGGAGCCAGTATCCTTTATGGGGGACAAATCTCACCTCTCAGGCCTCGAAGAAGACCAGGGGAGGCAAGGTGGTGGACGTCACTGAGACAAACACTGTCCCCATGCTAATCCCTCCCCAGAGCTCCTCCCGCCCACTCCTCACATCCACAGCGGTTATGGGGACCTATGGGGACCGTACTCAAATCCACTGTTTACTGCCTTTCCTGAGTCAGTTTTTTTTTTTTTTTTTGTGAAAACAGTCTCTGATGCGGCTCTATTGCACCATTTCAGCGGGTGTTTATCATTTAAAAGGAACCATTTTAATACCCACATTTGCCTTACACTACGAGCCATAAATGTGATTTAGACGTCCCTTTATAATAGACTCTTACAAGTGATTGCCTAGGCTCTGGAAGCACCGTCCTCCGAGTGGTGGCCGTGAAAACAAACGGGCTTTTTGAAAGTTTTCCTG
This sequence comes from Lyroderma lyra, assembly GCA_004026885.1. Lineage (NCBI taxonomy): Eukaryota > Metazoa > Chordata > Mammalia > Chiroptera > Megadermatidae > Lyroderma > Lyroderma lyra. The sequence continues at coordinate 67,094 of PVJL010005048.1, forward strand.
TTTAATACCTCTTGAAATTATTGAATGAAAACTGGATAAGTGGGCCACTTTGCGCGCCTCCCTTGCTGGGCATCCGGAGCTCCTGGGAGAGTCTTCGAAAAGGGTCTGGTTCTCCCTCTGCAGGAGAGAGGGCCCAGGATGTCACTGCCTGATGTCCAGGGGGCTGTTTGTCCTCTCTCCTGTGTCTGGCTTCTCTGGCCCTAGCGTGCTGCTCTGTAACAGGGTGGTGGTGGTGACAGTAATACCGATCGCCTCCATCAGTGTTACTCAGAGAGGTGTGTGGGCTGGCAGCACCAGCGTCACCTGGGAGCTGGCTAGGCAGGCAGGCTCCTGGCTCTGCCCAGACCTGCTGGGTTGGAGCCTCTGGGCGTGTGTGGGGCCCAGCGATCTGTTTTGCCAGTCCTCCAGGTGAGTCTGATGATCGCTACGCTTTGAGAAGATCTGACTTCTTGGGAGCAGAGCCGGGAGCCTGTGAAACATTAGGGGGAACCTGAAAGAGTTGAATGAGCCTGAGAAAGCTCATGGGTTCCCTGAGCCAAATGGCTTTCTGGTCCCGACAAGCTGTAGGCCCACCGGATGCTTAGGACCAAAATTGGCTTATGACGGAAATGGTGGGTCCAGTCTTGGACACCACAAATCAAAGCTGGATATCGATAGACAGGTCCTGAGATGTCAGGGAGGATGGTGACAAGTCTGGACCATGAGACTTTGTCCTGTTGGTTCAGATTTACCCCACAGATGCCAGTGGCACCCAAGGCCCTCCATACTCCACACTGCCCTGGACCTGCTCCCGGACAGGTTTAACCGGGAGGAGAAAAGCAGGCAGACAGGAGAGGCAGAGACCCGGAGATGGTCTGCTGGGCCCTGGAGGGCAAGACCAAGGGCAATGGAGTTGACGTCAACCCAGACTCAGAGATGCTTCAGGAAGAGAGGAAGAACGTGAGAGGCTGAGTGCTCCATTGCCCTCATCAGACGTGTGCGGGCCCACGTCTACCTGCACCACCAGGGGGTCCCTCTCAACGCCGATACTCCAGGGCTTGTGCCATGTGTGCCCGCCTGCAGCTGACCTTCCTGTGGCCTCCCTTCCCCGGTGCATGAGGAAAGCCCTCCTGCGTGGATAACCACTTCCTGCTGAGAAATGCCTCCATTTGGGGGAAAAAAACTGGATTAATTTTTAGCAGAAGCTGCAGTGGCTGAACGTGCAGTTTTCAAACTGTTGACGATGACATTAAGTAACAAGCCGACTCCTGTCCAATGGATGTTATTAAAATTAACTGTTTTAGCACTACATTTAGAATCAAAACCAATCTGTCACTCCTAAATTGGTTTCTTTCAACTGCTATTTGCGGGTAAAATGAACAGTTTTAACAATTACATCTCCAGTGCAAATCATAAACTTGATTTACAGGAAAACACTTAATTTACTGCATTTGACTGTGCACCAGAGCTGCCAATTATCTGACTGTAAATTTCCCTGCTCGGTTTTTTGCTTCTTAAACACCATCCTCGATCCCACTGCCTTACTCCCTTATGGGCCCTTCCTGGGGTTGTAGACCCTGATTTGGGGTTTTGTCTGTGAAGAGTTGGGTGCTCAGAAGTAGATGGGATCTAGCCCGTGCTGGGTCCCCGGGGACGCTCTGTTCTGTGCTGCTTCATGTGGAAAATGTTGAGTGGGATATCACCACCATTGAACCCAACCTGGGTAAACGTTAAGGAGGGAAAATCACGGTGTGTTCGAACAGAAGGGCCCTTGGAGAAAAGGAATAACTCATTCATTTGTTCATTTGTTCATCTAGCAATTGAGCAAGCAGCCATTTTTCCTGAGGGAGGAGCTGTGGCTATGTGACGCATGCGTCCCTCACCGTCTCTGCCCTCAGCGAGTTCCCAGGCTGATAGGAAAGACGCGCGCGGGCGTACCACTTGGTGGTATGATATTCTACATCACCCCTTTAATTGTTGGCCGTTACTGAGCTAAAGTGCTGGGGCCCGCTGAGAGGCACTAGTTCTGCTCAGTGGTGCAGGGCCGGGGAAGACGATAAGCAGAAGCTTTGTAGAAGTGTCTTTTGAACTGGGTTTTGAAGGGTAAGTAGGAGTTTTTCAGGTAGAGAAGAAGAGGAGAGGGCATTCCAGGCAGAGAGAATAGCACCAGCCAACTCTTGTCGGCACGAAGAGCAGGCATTTGCAGTGAGCGGGTGCATGGTGTGGCCTGGCAGGAGGGGAGGGGGCAGCATGAGTATGTGGGTGCTATGACTGTTTGGAAGGTAGGCTGGAGCCAGGGTGCCTCTTGCAAGGAGTTTAGATACCGTATGGTTCACAGTTGAATCCTGTTTTGAGCTAAGCAGCTGGTAGTCCACAGCACTGAAATGCCCCTTGTAAGTCAGGAAGGACTATGAATGCCAAAAAGTTATGGGATGGAGGATGGCTTGCTGGTGTTTTGAGACATCAGAAAGCATATGCAGACCACATGCAAATGAGACGTGAGCCAGCACCTGCTCTGCATTGTGTTGTCAGCTGCTTTCTGCAACAGGGAGGGCCCTGTGCATTTCAACAAAGTTGAGAGAGATGTCTCCTTGGGACACTGGTTGAGCTATGGGACACATCATATGGCTGCATAAAAAACAAAATTGCCCCAATACTTTCTCTGCCAGGGCTCTTTCTGTTGGAGGGAGTGTCCCACCGGGAAGGGAAGGACCGGAATTTAGGCTCCAAAAGAGCAAGATAAAGTCCCTAGATTGCCACCGCAGAGAACCCAGACATCAGAATTTAGAGGGTTTGCTTTCCAAGGGCACCAAGAGGTAGAGTGTGAGGGTCAGGGTTCTCATCCCCTCTGCTTGGCCACTGTTCTGTGCTCAGGTCCCCTCAGGAAGGGGGTCCGTGGGATCTACAGTGTCTTTCAGAATGAATGTCCCGTGAATCGAGGGGCCGTGGTTTTCTGTGGATTGTCTGCTCTGACGGCGCCCAAGCCTCAGTGACGGGATGACGCGGATGGCGCTGTTGACGCAGCCTGCTTCTCCTCACTGGGCCTGGCGTTAACACCCTGCCCACCGACACCCGTGCTCTGCTGAGGAGCTCCTGTGGGCTGGGGCTCTTGGGATCCCCAAGAACAGAGATCAAATTGGGGGTCCGACTCCCAGGAATTTTCTATCTAAAGCTCTGTCTTTCCTCTGGGATTCTATGAAGAAACAGGAGAGTGGGGCCCCCACCTTATTTGACATTGGGATGGAGGGCAGAGCCTGGGCCTTGCGAGCTTCTGTGGCTGACTCTTCCCATTTGGTGTGTGGCCTTGGGCAAGTCCCCTGCGCACATTTCTCTGCACCTCGGAAGTCAGACCAGATACTTCATATCAGAACCCTTCCCTGCTGAGAGTCAGCCTGTGCTTACCTGAACCCCTTTGGGACAGGGGTTGCTGGACAAACGCGTTGGAGGGCTGAGGGTGGCACAGAAGTGTCCCGGCCTCCAGGACAACACGGTAGCCTCAGGTCCCTATCATCTCCCAGAGGGAGGACGGTCAGGGCCAGCTGGTGAGCTCTGCTACATTTGTGGGTCCTGGGGGCCCACGTGGGGCGTGGCCCAATAGCCTGTTCTTCACGCCCTGAGAGCCGGCCCCTCGGCCTGCTTCCTCCCGTCTCCTTATTCCTGCCGACTTATTTTCCCTGCAGGCCCGACTCGTCCTCCAGGCCTGGGTCCTCCTGTCCACCCCCTGCTCTAGCCTGCCTCTCCATGTCCCTGCAGGGCTGGGGCGGGGGCTCTCTCTCCATCTTCCTCTCCTTGCCTGGATCCGCAAGTCCGGTGCTCCCTGCTTTCTCTTGTTTCTCCCTGCCTCGGCCCCTCCTCTCCTCTCCCCATCTGCATCTATTTCTGCACCCCCACAGTTCCCCAACCGGATCCCAATTTCTGAGCAATTTGGGGGAAACTGAGGAAGGGTCTCCGCTGAGGGTGGGAGGGGTAAAAGGGGAGAGGATGAGAATTGCCAGCCTGCAGCAGGTGGCACTGTTGGGTGACTTTTGCTTGTGAAATCTTTCAGCACGGAAAAAAACACAGTGGAATCTATTGGCATTTGAGAGCCGCCCTTTTTTAAAAAATAATAAAAATAAAAATAATGACTCTCATGTCCCGGGCATCATTAAACAAGGTGCAGTGTGTGTGTGTGTGAGATGAGGACGTATGGCTGTAGGTGGGCGCACGTCAGCCTGCGGGGTCGGAAGCGTAGGTGTGCGTGCGAGCACGTGCCAAGGCCGTGAGCGTCCGTGCCTGTGAGTAAGGATGACGTAGATGTGTGCGTGCAGGAGTGTTTGTGTGCAACTGTGTGGATGTGCGTTTTCGAGTGCACCAGGGTGTACCAGTACGAGGGGTGTGCCAGTGTACATGTGTACCGGTCAGTATTGCACTCGTGGGTCTGTGCCTATGCATTTGTGTAGTTCCGGGTGTGTGAGCGTGTAGGTGCTGGGCAGTGTGGTGTGGGGAGCACAGGGTGGCATATTGCATCTTCACACGTGCCACTTGTGGCAGCTTGGTATAGTGGATGACAGGGAGAGCCATGGAATCAGGCCTCCATGGTCAAATTCTGACTTCACATTTACAGCTGTGTGATTTTGATTTGGTCACTTAACATCTCTAAGCCACAGACGCTACGTCTAAAAATTGAGATAATAGCAACATCTACTCTGGGTGACCTTGAGAATGAAATAGGATTATCTGTGTGAAGGGCCTGGCATGGTGCTGGGCATGGGCTTAGCCCAATAAGCCCGGAGCCATGATGTGTCAGTGTGAGGGGCAGTGGGCCATGGCTGTTTGCTGTCCACCTCCACTGGCTGTCTGGGCTGGGCTTGCTGGACTCAGAGATGTGTAGTACTGCCCTCTCTAGGGGTTTAGAAACCCAGAGTGGGGAGGGGGTCTCCCAAGGGCTCCGGGGTCTGCCCAGCACCAGGGTTTTCTGGTTCTGCTGGACAGAACCAGGGCTGGAGTGAGCCCCATGGCAGAGACCCAAAGGGCAAGAGTTGGAAGGTACCTCAGGGATCATGGATTCCAGCTCCTCACTTATTAATAATAGGAGGGGACATGGGGGCCCAGAGGGGTCAGCGCCAAGCCAGGCCCTGGCATGCAGGCCACTGGTTTGTAGGCCAGTGACTGAGGCCTTAAGCCAGGCTGACACCCAGGCTGTGGCCTGGGGACAGAGAAGGAGCACTGCACCTCAGGCTCCTTGTAACCTTGACCCCATCCCCTGGTCTCCCTTCTCTCCTCTTCCTCATCTCTTTGTGATGACCTTCTTTCTTAAAGCTGGAAACGGAGGGAGGGAGACACCTAGTCTGGTTATCTACCAAATGTAACAATCATCCCCACACTTAGTGGCTTGAAACAATTTATTATTATGGTGTCCAGTTCTGTGGGTTGACAGAGCTCAGGTGAGTGTTCTTCTTTGGGGGTCTCATGATGTGGGCTGGGCTGGAGGCCACCTGAGAAATGGCTGCTCAGCTCCCACGCCTGGTCCCTTGGTGTCCTTGCCCTTTCTGGACAGCACCTCCTCCTCCAGGGCCTCCACAGGATTTGGGCTTCTCCAGCATGGTGGCCTCAAGGTAGTTGACTTTTTACATGGCAGCTGGCTGCAGGAGACAGAAAGTGTCTGCAATTAGGTTAGTTAAGGGCGCGGCCTCAAACCAGGAGTGCCATTTTTCCATATTCCATTGGACAAAGCAGTCGTGGGCCCACCAGATTCAAGAGGGTACCGAGAGCCCATATCTTCATGGCAGAGAGCAAGACCATATTGTTGATGAGCCCGTGGGACGGGTGATGCTAATTGGACTCACTCCTCTGGAGATACCCCAGGCCAGGGGCCCCTCCCTCGGCACACGCTGATGGCCTTGCCTCCGTCTGCGGTGGGTTAGCAGCAGCAAGAGTTCTTCGCCTGCACAGGCCTTGAGCTCTGAACTGAACAGAAGCTCTTTGAGGACACAGGTGTTGTCCTCTTAGGCCTCCATGTCTCCTGATACCTCCTGGGCCCGGTGCAGACACACGCACAGTTCATCCTCGTGGCTGGGTCAGTGGACGTGGGGCACCAGGGAAAGCTGAAGGCACGTGATTGCTTGTGACCTGCTGATGTGGCTGGAGTTTAACCCTGCAGTGGGGAGGACCCGTGACTCCTTGTTGGCCTTGCTGTAGGCATCCGAGGCACTTGGGACGGTAGATGTCACGGGTGCATACATCTGCCCCGTGTCCAGTCCGATTGGAGCTTGGGGTCAGCCCTTCTCCCTTTTTCCCCATGAGGGAGAACAATAGGAACTGCTTTGGCTGGAGCAGCTGCGATCCCAGCGACACTCAGGAATGGCCTTTCAAGTAGTGAAGGCTGTGGGCCGTTGGACGGATTAGGTTTCAGGATGGGGCTTATTAGATGTAGGAGACCCATCCTACAAGGGCTTAGGGTTCACTGTGTCCCTCCCAGAGGGAGCAAAGAGATGACCTCTTTTGGGATTTTCCATTCTTGCCATTCCCAGGCTGTCGGCTCCCTGGGTGATAGGGGAAGGAGTTAGGGACCCGGGACATGAGGTGGGAGAGGAGAGGAGAGTGGACTGGGGTTCATGTGGCCGGGGCTGTCCTGCCCAGATGAAAGCAGGTGGCCCTGTCAAACCCGCCTCAGGGCTCCTGGAGCCACTCCAGGACGCCCCCCACCCCCACGTGCCTCTGTTATTTTTAGCGCGGGGATGTGCAGAACATGCCACAGAGAAATAGAGTGGAAAATCTGACACTCAGAGCTCCGCTCTGAGGAGACACAGTTCCTCTAGCTGGGCGTTGCTCACGTGTCTGATTTGCATCTTCCACGTTTCTGCGAGCAGCCTGACTTTGAATTCCAGGGGACTCCTCGGAGCTGACCTTCAGTCTCCTTGACAAGGTTTTGGGGGCCTGGGATTCTGCTGGTGGCTATGGCTCCTGGTCACATTCTTCTCCTGCCTGCTGACCAGCAGCATGGTGGCCTGAGGACAGGTGCGCTCTCTGGTCCCTGAGCCTCTCAGCCATGTGTGGAGAAGGCTGGGTGGGTCTTAGGGTGCCCCGTGGGTAAGCAGTGATGCTGAGGCCCAGAGAGGATATCGTGGGGCCTGACATTGCCCAGGGAGAGAATAACAGCTGGCCTTCAGGAGGGCCACTGCTTTGGTCAGTGAGGCATCGGGCGCAGAACGTCATGTCTAGCAAGCCCGAACCCAAGTCCCGAACAGCTCGGGAGAAGCACGAGAATGAAAGGCAGGCACACGCCCTGCGCAGGGGAGGGGATCGCTCCCCGCCAGGGGCCTCGCGTGCTGGGTATTTAATTGAAAATTGCTTTAATTTTTTTCTCTGTTATTACAAAAACATGCATGCTCTTTGTAGAAAATTTAAAAATACAGATAAGCAAACAGGAGAAAATTAAAAACACCCTAATCCAGCGCTCGGAGATAAACTCTGTAAATATTTTGGTGTTTTGGTGGCTATACTGCCAGGCTTCCCCCTTTCTTCTTTGAAACATTTTCATTTATTTTTAATGATACATACAATATAGGAACATGCATTCTTGTTGCAAGCACTCAAACGATGCCGACCGAGCCAAGATCGCCTCCCCCGTCTCCACCCTGGCTCCCCACTCCTGCCGAAGTAATCAGGGTTATAAACTGGGTGGGTGTCGTTCCTGATCTTTCTCTAAGTGTGCACACACAGTTATACCTGTATGTGTAGAGAGACCTGGTTTTATTTTTAGTGTGTTTGGATGTTCTTTTTTCTTCAAGAGGAATAGAATCACGCTGTATGTATTGTTGTGCACTTTGATGTTGTCACCTTACCGTTCATCTTGGAGTTCTCTCAATGTCCCTACTTACAGCCCAGGTTCGTGCATTCTAACTGCCGGGTAGGATTCCTCAGCATAGATACGTCAGGGTTTAGTTAGTCATTCCCCTTGCGATGGGCTTTCAGGTTGCTTCACTTTTTCTTTCTTTTGCTATGGAAGAAAAAAAATGCTCTTGCACATACCTCTTTGGGTGAGATTGCTTCTCTAGAGTCAACGGTGAGAAGAGAAGTTGCTGGTCACTCTCTTGTCAAACACATGAAACAAATGGGAGCATCTTGGACCAGCGGCCAGGAAAAGCTGCCTTGTCCACTTTTGCATGTTAATAAGAAGGCAACTGTGACAGCATTTGCCAAGCTCTGCTCTGGGCGCGCTGAGGTCCAGTGAGACCAGAATAGGTATGCCTCTGGAAGAAAAAACACCTGGGCAGGTAAACAGTTGATACGCTAAGTGTGTAGTTGAGCTCGTGGAAACTGCCCCGTGCACCTTCATGTGCTAAGAGGCATCCTGAAGTAAAGAAACAGGTGTGTCTTCATTCAGCCCGGCGTTTCCCAGTTTGAGGGCCACAGGGGAGGAAACAGATTGTAGCAGTGGCTGTGCCACCTCCCCCCTCCCCCCTTGGCCTTCCCATTTCAGTGCCCCATGGTCCCCATTCCACCTGCTGGCAGCCGTTTCATAGCCTGAGGACTTCTTGCTGCAGGAGTCTGGCTGCCCTGTGGCAGGTCGGGGAATCTGCCTTTGCTTCTCACCTCCAAAAACCTTCAATCAAACACTGAAGGGGGTTGCTGTGTAGGTACCCCCGCTCCCTCAGCTCTTGGGTGGGACAACTTTGAGGCTAGCGTTTTCCATGAATCCCAGCGTTCACTCAAGGAATAAGGCTCCGCCCTGGTAGCTGGTTTAAAAACACCTGCGTTAGTGCCTGCCTGCCCTCCTGTCGCACCTCCCCACTCCTCTACCCTCCCTTCTCATGCATTCAAGTGTACCTGCATTTGAGTCCTGATCGACTCCAGGAAGAACCCCAGCTAATACTCCGATCAGTGATTACTTCTTAACGGTTTTACGTAAACGTCCCAAATATCTTTCTCAATCTCTCCTGTGCTGTTAGATGTTGAAGTTGAAGGTTGTTTCCAATTTTTTTTGCCAATATAAACAATTCCATTGTGAACATCCTCGGAGCTCAATAGCTGTGTACATTCTTAGTTATTTCCTTAGGGACTATTTTTATACAAATGCTCACCACTGTTTCGGAGGGCAAGTGTTTTTCTAAAGCTTTGGCAAATATTTGTAGCGTCTGCATCCTGCCCTTTTTTGCTCTAACACTACCTTCTGGCCCATGAGAGATGCAGAGGGGCCAGCTGTGGGCATGGTCTGGGCATCGGGAGGTGGGGCAGAGCCCTCTTGGAGGGACTGGGAAAAGCAAACTGTGTGTGGCAGAACCCAGAGAGACAGCCAAATGGTCACCTGGGAGTTCACAGTAAGGGGTTTGGAGCTTGGTGGTTAGGGGTGCTGCTTTCCAGGTTCTTGCTCTAAATACTTTTCACCCTGGAAGGCCCATTTCAAACCCCACCTCCTCCAGGAAGCCTTCTATGACTTTTTTTTTTTTGCCCTTGTGAACCTCTTCTCAAGGCTGGCATGATTCAGTGCTAATTCTATAGGGTCTATGCCATATCCCATGGGTGGCTATTCCACCCATAAGAGTCAGTGTTATGCCCAGGACAGATGTACAAGCTTGGAGTATAATAAGTGCCGGTGAGAAGAGCGCTGGCTTGGGGACCAGGGAACCTAGATTTGGATCCCACCTTTGTAGCTGACCCCTGTGAGGACCTGTGGACCTCAGGGCAAAGACCCTGCAATGGGCTTTTGTGGGACTGAGCCCATGAGGGCCCCCAGTCTCCCTTCCCGCCCCCTTACTGGGGAGTCTCTGTGCTGGGAGCCTCGGAGGCCAGGCTGTCTGCATTCTGCACGGGGCTGCGAAGAATATTGGCGTGCCTTTTCTTTTATCCCTCCAGGTGCAGGTTTCCGGAGACAAATATACCCTCCATTGCCAGCCCCTCGATCTGTCTAAACACAATTTGACATGCGTTGCTATTAGCTTAGCACCTTATCAAATAATGCGGCCTGATCGAGATAAAAGGTTTTACAACCCTTGCTGCCTTTGTTTCTGCCTGCATTCACCGCCGAGACAGCTAATAATTACCACCAAAGACAAAGAGAAATCTATACGCTCAGCGTCGAGGTTCCCGTGTGCATGTTAAGCAGCAGCCTGAGGAAGAGAGAGCTGGGAGGAGATGGCCCCAGATGCAGCCTGCCTCGGCCTGGACTGGGCCTTGCTCCCTGCTGGGGAAGGTGGCCCGTGTGGGTTCTGGGGCCTCAGGCTCTCTGGTTGCCGACATGTCCCCTGTGGTTGATGGTGTCCAGTCCTGGAGGTGGAGGGAGAGGTGGGAGATGGGTCCCCGAGCCCCGCTGTGGACATGTCAAGGCCTGGGTAGGTAGGCTGGGAGTGAAGTGAAAGGAGAGGCAGGGATTGCTGATACAGCGAGGTGGCTCCACTCAGGGATGCTGGGGACCTGAGTGTCCTGGCTCTGCTGTGACCTTGCTTAAACCTCTTGCCCTCTGTGGGCCTCAGTGTCCACGTGTATTCATGGGATTGTCCAGGCAGTGTGGTGTCCAGGAGTCTGGAGACCTTGGTTCTAGAGTTAGCTGGGCTATGCCAGGCAGTTACATGCTGTTCTGGGCCTCAGTTTCTCCATCTGGGAAATGAGAGTCTGGTTGGGATGTTGCTAAGGGCATTTCAGAGGTCTGTCTCAGGTAGTGCATGACTCAGATGGCATCTCTGGGCATGTGTCCCATGGCCAGGTCAATGTGGGGCATTGCTTGTGGGAACTGAAGAAGCAGGAGAGGTAGGTAGACTTTGAACCAAGAAGCTATTCCAGGGAGGCATAAATGATCCCAGGACCAACAAACACATGAAATAGAATGAGAACTTGGTGGTGGTGGTGGTGGTGGTGGTTTGGGATTACTGCAAGCTAAAGCAGTCTGAGAAGGCTTCCTGGAGGAGAAGGGCATGAACGATGCCCAGGCAGTTGGGGTAAGGCCCTTGAATGGGGGTGTGTGCAGCAATAGCAGTGCTATGGACCGAATGTCTGTATCTCCCCAAAATTCCTATTTTGAAACCTACTCCCTGCTGTGATGGTGTTTGGAGATGGGGATTAGTGCTCTTATAAACGAGACCATAGGGAGCGCCCTCACCCCTGCCACCATGGAGGCACACAGCAAGAAGACAGGACGCTTCCCTCACCAGACCTACTCCCTGATCTGCTGATGCCTTGACCTTGGACTCCGGCCTCCAGAACTGTGAGAAACCCACATGGGTTGTTTAAAAGCCATCTCGTCTGTGGTGTCTTATTTCTTATTACAGCTGGACTGAGACAAGTGGTGAAGAGGATTGTCCAGGGTTGCGAGGCTCTGTCGGGAGGGATAGTGTGGACTCCTGCATCTGTGGGCAGTCCTGTCCCGGGGACAAGAATTCCTCGTGGACCTCAGGACTGAAGGGCTTGTCTTGATTCCCTTGTCCCCACAGCCCTGGCCTCCTATGGAGAGGGATAGAGCCAGTGATGGGCTAGTGATTGTTTAACAACCAGTTCTCTGGTGTGGGCAGGTCAGGGAAGCCCTGATCTGTGGCCTGTGGCAGATGGCACTAACCAATCGTGTCTCTGCTAAGCCCAGGTCCCAGCTCATCAGAGTGCTCTGGGAAGCCACGACCAATCGATTAGTGTTGGCATGTAAAATGACAGCTCTTTGCCATTGCTGGTCTAGACTAACCTCCTCAAGTACATGGGAAACTGAGTCCCAGATAGGAGAGGGGATTCTCCCAAGGTCACCCAAACAGCTTGGAAAAGCTGAGGCTGGAAGCCTTGTGGTCTGCCTCCTAAGCTTTCCCTGTCCTGCTCCCCTGCACGGTCACCTGTCCCTTTGTAAGCAGGAACAAGGGAAAATGAACCCTGCTGCTAAGAGAGGCAGCTTTGGGCCTGGGCTAGGCAGGTCTCTGTCCCGAAGCCCCTACCTGAAGACAGGGTGAGTCCCGTCCCAGTCACGCTTCTCATCCCGAGGCCCACCCACAGCAAACCGCCATTCTTGCTCTGTGCTTCCCTTGGGGTACGTGTGTGAGTGTGTGCGCGCACAGACTTACACGCAAATGGACATGTTTTCATTTTCCATTAGCTGGCGACAAGCTTGGAGCCCTCCCAAGGGAGTGGAAGTCCTTCCAGAGAGCCGCCTGTCTGTCTCCCAGATTTACAGTTGGAGCCAGGCACTGAGTCACGATTGAGCCTTCGATTGCAGGCCAGCCTGCTCGTGGCCGCAGGCCTCTGGCTTGCTCTCTCGTCTCCCTTCCCCTTTCCTCCTTGCTTCCCTCTCAGCCCCACTCCCCTTCCTCTGGGAAGCCCTTCCTGATCCCAGACATGGGCTGTCTCCAGGCTTCGTGCTTACCTCTGGCTGTACACCCATCACCCTGCACTGGGGTGACTGGCTTTCATGCCTGTCTCCCTGCTGGACCAGAAGCTCCTCGCATGCAGGGCTGTGCCTTTCTCCGGGAGAGCAGGCACTGGGTCACTGATGAATGGACCCAACATCCATTTTTCTCTCCCTCCTCCCTGCCTCTCCTCATTGTTGTCTTCTTCTTGCTGTGGTTTGGAATCCAGGATGGTTGGGTCCGAGAAGAGGCCTTCTTACGTGGCTCCTGTGTGTCGTCCATCAGCTTGGGTATTTTAGTTCCAAGCCACGGAAATAGATGTGGCTGATCTAAGTAGGAAAGACAGTTCATAATATGGGTAGCCGGTAGTCAGCAGATTGCAGGAAGCCCGAGAAACCAAGTTCAGGCAGTAGGCAGGGGCCCAGGTGACAGCCACAATCTTGTCACACAGGCCATCTGGGAGGACCCTCTTGCCACGGCTCTGCCAGCTGGCTACAGGGCAGCTCTGTGGGCACTGTGGCCACGCTGGCCCTTGGAAGTAGGACGTTTGTGCAGCTGCTGCAGTCTTCACCAGAAGGGAAACTGGATGCCTTACTTTTTTGTGTGTTTTCTCAGCCAGATCCAAAAGTCCAGGCAGCCGCCTCTGGCCAGTTGAGCCAGGTCACCTGCCATCCCATAGTCACCAGGAGAGGGGCTAGGAGCATGCCCTTTGGGCTTTTTGTCATCTATAGTGACAGGCAGGCCCCGAGGCAAGCTTTGGTGGAGGGGATTTATGTAGGGTGATCCCAGAAAGCAAAAGGAGGGCGGGGAAGTGCGATAGCAAAGGGAGAAAGACCAATTTAGGGTGTGGTGATGAGCAAGTGGCCAGGGGGGCCCAACCCCACTGTGAGCCCCCGGGAGAGTGGGCAGAATGCATCTGGACATTGCCCCGCGGGGCGGCCGAGAGCAGGTGCAGAGCACACCTGGTGCAGCCCCTCTGGGGGCAGGGAGCTGAGGCACACACCCACCTGTGCTCGTCCCCTGTTAGTAGGACGGGCCCCGGGCTGGCAGCCCCCTGGTGCTCTGCCTTGTGGGGCACACAGGCCGAACCCCGCTCATGTGGAGAAGCCAGGAGGCCCCTGGCGTAGACCAACGCACTCTGGTGGGTGCTGACCAGTCTGGTATATCCCCCTGAGATTCCCCTAAGCATGGGAAGGGGTTCAGGGGTACAGACTCCATAGACTGCTGTGGGGGCCTCCTGGAGGGCCTGAGGATTGGCCCTCAGGTTCTGCTCTCCCCCTTCTGCTCAGGTTCTGCCATTTGCTTTCTTCTTTCTATTGTTAAATTTATTGGGGTGATGTTGGTTAGTAAAAATGACATAGGTTCCAGGTGTACGATTCCACGATTCGTCGTCTGTGGGTTGCCGTCTGTGTTCGCCACCCCGAGCCCGTGAGCTTCTGCCGTGTTCCGTCTGTTTCCAGCGCGCTGCCTCGGGGGTTTGTTCCGATACTACACACCTACTCCCGCTGCCCCAGGCCCCTTTCGTGGGAGCCCACCTCCCTCACTGTCGGAAGCTGACCCTGCTAAGGGTCTTACTCCGTGGGCTTCTTTGGAAAGGGGACTCAGGGCTGGATTGTCCCCCTGCAGGTTCTCAGGCCCTCAGGTGGTTAGCTCTGGGAGGGGTCTCAGAGATCCCCGCCCCGTCCCTCATGGTGCAGAGGGGGACGGGGGACCTCCTTCCGCAGCACTCCCGAGTGACTTCTGGAAGGCATTTGGTGACATGTTCCTGCCTCACCAGCTTTGCATTAACAATGCCACCTGGCCAGCAGCCCTGCCAGGAAATGGGCACGTCTTATGGGGGTTATTTGATCCATGGCTGGTCGTAGGTGGTTCCTGGGCGGTGCTCAGGGATGCCGTCCTGCGGGGAAGCCTGGGCATGGGTGCCAGAGCTTCTCCCTGGGCTGAGGCGGGGGGCCTCCGGCTTCAGCTCGCTGGGAGAGAAGCTCCTTGTGGCCAGACTGTGGGGATGGGCTTGTCCATCTCTGCTGCCCTCGCAGCACCTGGTGGGGCCACATGGTGGGGCACACGGTGGGCTCCAAGCCTACATGTGCTGGATGGAGAGTTGTAACCTACTAGGAGCTCACCGTGTGGGGGAAGTCCTTGCAGGCTGGGGTAGGTGGGTGCCCTGACAGGGAGCTGAGACCTTGAAACTGAGTGGGAGGCAGCAGGAAGGGGGAGTGGAGGAGTGGGGAGAACGCAGAGTTCTCATAATTAGGCAGTACACGCTCTTCTGGGCCAAGTGCAATTTCTTGGGCATTGGCTCAGAAGACTGGGCTGTGCTCAGTGTCACTGTCACAGCATTGCCCTTCTTAACTGCTGATGCAGCTCTGCTTCAGACCCTCTTTTGTCCTTTATCTGGCCTGAGAACCTGCCTGCATCCCGATTGGCTCCCATACTATAGAAGTCCTATCTCTGGGGGCCGGATGTCACCTTTGTTCTGACCGGCATCAAAGCTGGCCTTGCAGCAGCTGGTAGACCAGGTGCCCTTTCCATGGGGCGGAGCCTGTGGAAGGAAAATGGGCATTTATGGAATACCAGCTGTGTACTTCGTGCGCTCTGCCAGACGCTTTAAAGCCCCATTTCATTTCATCCTCACAATGGTGAGACCGTGTGATATTATATTCCTATTTCAAAGACGAGAAACCGAAGATGAACCTGCCCATGTTTATATAGCCAGTAAGAGCAGGGCTGGGACCTCAGTCTGGGTCTTTCTATGCCCATGGTGCCTTCCTGAAGGTGAGGGTGATGAAGCTGATGGGTAAGCTAGACCACCTTAAACCTCATTTTCCTGGGTGAACCTGAGGATGGCCTGGGTATGGCTGGTCCATCTCTGCTTTTCCCACAGCACCTGGCTGGGGGCACATGGTGACCCCCGAGACTATTTGTGAGTGCAAAGGCTTGAAGAGGCCCGGTGAAGCCCCCCCAGTGTGAGCTCTTAGAACCTAAGGGAGAATCACCCTCTCCCAAGGCTGGGACCCATATGGCAACCCTGCTTAGAACTCCAACATCTCTCATTCCAGGACTGGAAGTGACCTTAAGAACTTGTTTATATCCCATTCTACAGAGGAGAAGACTGAGGCTGGAATAGAGTGTTGTTTCAGATGCCTCCTGAGGAGTAGCCAAGCTAAAGATGACTGCTCTTAGCCCCTGACCTGTCCCCAGAAGCCCGAAGACCCAGGCTCATTAGTCAGCAGATGCTTTTCTCTGGAAATTTTGCTGTTGTTTAAATGGCAAGGCTCTTGAGGCTCAAGTTCATTCTTGTGCCTCATGATACCAGCAGAACGCCACACCTGGCCCTGTGCCCCAGGTTGGTGCTTGGTAAGGGAACACGAAGTGGTCTGAGGTTCCTAAGCCAGGGAATGACAGAGTAAGTTCCAGATTTCTGAACTCCTGCTCCAGTGCTCCTTTCATGGCTTCTTTCTTGAGTAGGCAGGAAATGCACAGACTGTGAAGTTTCCATTGCTTTGGAGAGAGTTCAGACATGGGGCTGCTAAATTCTAGAAACCTAAAATCCCTGACTCTTGGAGATGGATAGGGTCAAGACCCTCCTACCCATGACACAAATCCTCACCTAGCCTCTATTGGGACATTTCTGGTGATGGGGAGTTCACCCCTCCTCACTGTTGGCCACTCCAGTTGATATCAAGTTCTTCTTCCTTCCTCCTTGTGGCTGGTGGCCATCAGCCTGGACTCAGGACCACTTGGCCCCCATTAGCTGAGCTTCCACTGTTTCTCAGTCAGTGATGGCTGCTTCTCCCAGTATGCTCTTCTTTCCTCTTGCAGAACCCCATCCTAGCTGGGAGTCAGAGAGATGGAGTTTGTGTGGCTCTCCTTATCATCTTGTGACCTTGGAGTTGATGTTAATACTTAGGTTTCTTGAACCTTGTTTTCCCCTTTTGCAAAATGATGGAAATGTCATTGGATTGTTGTAAAGATGAGGTGAGACATGGAAAAGGCATGGGAAGTGCTTAGCTTGGTGGCTGATGTCGAGTAAGAACTCAGTACCTGCCATGGAGTATTATTATGACCTCCTTGTTTGCAAGCTAAGGATGGTAGCATCTGCCTTGCAGAGTCTTCTTGAAGACTAGATGAGATGGTCTACATAAGTGTTGAGCACAGATTTTGGCTCATAGGAAAGCTGGCCTAACAGTGACAACAGTATTTTGTTGTGTTACCGTTGCAAGGGGCGGGTCCTGCCAGTGGAGTGAATGAGATACGAACTTCCAGGTACCACATTCTTGATGCACATCTAAGACATATTCAGCCCCTTTAATTTTAAATTTTGGGTTTACTCCCTCCCTCCCTTTCTCCCTCTCTCTTTCTTTGATTTTGTACTTATCCCAAGGAGGTGTATGAGTTAGGATACTTTCAGCTGCATTTAACAGAAGAACCAAGTCAAAAATGGCTTAAAGGGTAGGGAGATTTATTTTTGCACATTGTAAGAATGGTAGATGGTAGTAGTGTCTACTGTAACCAGAAAGAGTTCAAAGCCCAAAGCTAGGCTCCTAAGGTGGAATAATTGCTAGTTATATGATCTTGAGCCAGTTACTTAACCTTCCTGGGCCTCAGTTTTTCCATCTGTCAATGGGACCACCCAAAGTACCTTCCTCACTGGGCTCTTGTGAGGATTAAATTGGTTAACAAATGCAAAGTGCTTAGAACAGTGCCTGAGGCATAGTTAAGTGCTACATTAGTGGTGACTTATTTATACCAGAGCTGGGGTGGTTCTAGGGCTCATCGGTTTAAGGACTCAGTGATGGAAGTAAGATACTAGTTTCTTCCCATTGTCTCCTCTGCTACTGCCCATGTGTTGACTTTGTCTTCAGCCTTGTGACCTCATGGTGCAACATGATTGCAGCTACACCAAGCATCACTCCTCATACAACACTGTCCAAAGCCAGAAGAGAGAATATTTCCTTTTTGGGAGAGAGGAAAGCATTCCCAAATGACTCTCTTGGTGTCGCATTGGCTAGAAATGGATCAAATGACAACCATGTGGGGAGAGGAGAATAGAATTGCTGTGATTGGCTGAGCCTCACCCACATCCATCTTTCTGAAGCCACTCATATTTGGACCCACTTGGGGGTTTAGAGTAAGAAAGATGAAGGGTGGAATGATGAATGAGCCAATAATGTCTGACTCGGGATGATGGGTGTGGGGACACAGCCACGTGGCACGCCAGGCTCTGCTGTCATGCCAGGCTCTGCCTTACAGGCCCGGTAATAACCTTTTGGCTAGTCCCCAAAGCCTCTGTGAGTTGCTGTGGGCTGCCAGGGAGGCTGCCAGGGAGGCTCAGTGGGGGCCTGGAGAAGAGCACACCAAGGGCTGAGCTGGGGCCTGTCCACAGTCACTCGATCACAGCAACTCCCACTTGTTCAGTAATAAGGTCCGTTTGCCCGCCCTCTCTTTTCTTCCCCGTAATCTAAGAGGCAGGTACTATTTTTATCTTCCTTTTCAGGTGAGAAAGCTAAGGCAGGGAGAGGTGAAGTAATCGTTTGCTGCAGAGACTATTGGTGCCCGGCCTACAGCCATTTGGTCCTTCCTGGAGGTCCCTGGTCGCCTTGGTGGACAGTGGCTGTGGGTGCTGATGGCTACGTGTGTGCGGGACGGTCGAGAGTGCTGGGAATTTACTGCGCCCTGGGACAACCCGCAGGGTGGGAGCTGGTGGAGAGACTCCAGCATCGCAGCCCTTGGTAGGGGGAGGGGTAATTCTCAGGTGTGTTCTGTAGTCTCTTGAGGTAAGCCAAGGTAACCTGCTCACAAATGCACACGTGTGTGGCTCTTCCCTCCTCCCGTCTCGCTTTCCTGCTCCCCCATTTGGACTTCCTGGGGTCGCCTCACCCGAACACGGAGCTCAGGAGCTGCTGTTGGTCTAAGGTTGCAGAGCCAATGAGCGATGGTGCTGGATACACACTGGGCTGCCAATCCCAAGCCCGAGCTCACTGCGACGAAGCCATTCTGCCTGTCGTCAGAAGAATGACGGGAGAAGCACGGGAGCCTCAACCTCACACCCGGACGTCACCCGTCTCCAGCCTGACCAGCGCCCACGGTGCTGGTGACCCGCCTGCGTGCCGGCCAGCCCGTGATTGCTGTGGGGTGCAGGCCTGCTGGGCTCTGATTGCCGGCCACAGTGACTTGCAAACTGCCTGATGGGATGGGACCAATGACCTGTGACTGAATCTGAAGAACAATTCGGCCTTCCCCAGCCAGCTTCAAAGGAGTGATTATGGACCATGCAGGAAATAATACATTTCATGGAAAAGACCGTAATTATGGAGTATTGAGTAAATAATATGTGCTTTTTAAAAGTCTGCAATTATGTATTTATCCTATCTGTAATTAGGGAATTTTTAAAGGGTGCATTATAGGTAATTTAAAAATAAAATAATGATACCACTCAAAACAAACAGCCCCAAACAAAGGCAATGCAGGCCACCCCAAACTCAGCTGAGGGATGATTTCAGGGGAGCCACGGTCCTGGCTTTGGGGAGACCAGATGGCCCACGTTCCTCCTGAGTGGGTGAGCTGAGCTTGACCCCAAGCTCAGTTTGACGTGCAGAAGTTCTCCAGAGCTGACATTCCCTCCTTGAGCAGCCATGTCCTCGAGAGCCTCAGTCCTCAGAGATTTCTGCCTCTCATGACACAGCCATCCACTGACTACTGGGGGCCAGCAGCTTGTGTCACCTTTATTCTTCCAGAAACTTCAAAGCTGTGCTGTCCGAGACGCTAGCCACTAGCCACGTGTGGTTATTTAAGTTTAAATGAATTAAAACTTAAAAATAATGTAAACATTCAGGTCCTCAGTCACACTAGCCACATTTCAAGCGCTCAGTAGCCGCTTACAGCGAGTGGCCATTGTAGTGGAAAGAGACAGAACATTCCCATCACTGCAGAAAGTTCCATTTAACAGCATGACTTCAGAATCGACCGGCTGCTTGTGTGACACAGACCTGGTCGGAGCCATCGCAGCACAGGAAGCTTGTTTCCTTTGGCTGTTTCCTTTCTGCTGGTGTGCTGCGAGATCACACCCCTGTTTATCTTTCCTTCTGGAAGCTTCCTTGACTTCCCCAGTGGTCCCTGCTCTCTCCCTTCCTTTTCTCTTGTGTTCGTGACACCCTTTTGCCTGTTGTTTTCATGCCAGTCTCTTCGACTCTGGGGAGACCTGTCTCATTCATGTGTGACTCCTCGCCGCCCCCACCCCCACTCCCAATTCCAGGCCAGGATCTAGGATGTTGGAGGAGAAATTCCAGTTCAAAACTTCTGTGCACACCTTCTCCGCTCCTCACCTCCTTGTTCTGTAGCTCTGTGTCCATGTGTGTCTTATCACTCCTGGGCACATGAGTGACAGACTTGAACACAGAACACCATGGTAGAAAATGACCTCTGCCCTGCCCATACGGCCCATATGTAGCTCTGGTTTATTGGTGCTTGTCCCTGCCTGGTATTAAGGGGTGGGTGAGTGTGGGCCTGTGAACGCAAAGCACGTCTGGGCAGGATGGGGGCGTGCAGGGTCCCAACTGCTGTCTCTTTCCTGGTGACCAGCCCTGGAAGCCTGACCTGGGAGTGGGCCGTCTGGCCAGGTCCTGGGGGGTGGTGTGGGGTTGGCGCCTCCCCAGGGAAGCCTAGAGGCAGGGGGAGGTGAGGACGCCCGGTGGCAGCAAGGATGTGACCAAGATGCTGCCAGGTGGACAGGTCAGAAGGTGGGTAGGTGGGGTACTGTGCAGGAGCCCCCAGTAGCAGAGCCTCCTTTCTCTGGTCTCAAGCCCCTGAATCCCTTCAATGGAGCTTTTTGGAAAGTTATGCTGGTCTTGATTGTGCTAAGGGAGGCCAAGGGCTGGTTTGGGGGATGGTGTACGGGGGAGGGGGTGGTACCTCAGATGGCAGTGAGATGCAGGGCCAGACCCTTCCCCCAGCAGGGCAAGCTTACAGTGACAGTGTCTAGAAGTGCTGGGCCAGCCTCCCTCCCTGCCGAGGGGTTCTTCTGGCCACCTTGTTGGTGCTGAGGTTTAGTTATTTTTCTTTATTTAGGTGAGCAAGTGTACTTTCCCATGGTCCACTCGTGCGATGCCCTGAGGGGAGCCTGGCCCTGCTGGGCACTGGACTAGCAGCCCATGCTTGGGGAATGAGGGATGGGTGGGTGGCCCTGCTCTGCTGCCCAATGCATGAGCCCCAGCTCCCCAACCCCCAACTCCAGCCCTCTGAGCTTCAGCTCCTTTGCTGTAGAATGTTCCCACCCCTGTCTTACTGTGGACACAATGGGCTAATGCATGCGAAAGGATGTTTAACTTTTTAGCCAAAAACTCTATTTAAAAATTTGAATAGCTGATATTTTTATGTATTCAAAAATAAAAATAAAATGGAAGGATCATGAAATAAAAATCTCCCTGCCTCCCCTGCCCCCCATCTGTCCATTTCCTCCTTCAGCTAGACACTGCTACTCATTTCTCATGGCCCCGAGGGTTTCTTTGGTATGTGTGTACATTAGAGCAAACACAAACTACCCATTTCTCTCCTTTTTCACTGCCGGTGGCACGGTGGGCACACCTCCCTGTGCTTTGGCATTTAAGCCCTGGTTTAAGTTACAGGACGCTGTGCAGGTGTGAGATCCTTGCTCTTTTGAAGGACAGTCACCCCAGATGAGCTCTCAAGGTCTTTGAGAGCAGGGGCCGAGCAGCCTTCTTCCGTGGCTGCCCTCAGGACGGCCCACAGCCGAGCACAGCAGGGCGGAGTGCAAACCTTCCGAGTCAATGGAAGCACATTCTTGGTGAGCTTGGTGGCCTCTGTTTCTACATGGTAGAATGGGGACAGTAACAGTCCCTTTCTAAAAGAGTTGTTGCTGCCATCATTCAATAGAGTGCATAGAGTATAGTCTTGGCACATGTAGGTGCTCAATAAGTGATGGAAATAAGAGTATGGTGTCTCTTTGCAGTGAGTGGCATCAGTGTGGACGTGATGGGGGTGGGCTTTGAGAGCTGCTGAGGAGAGCTGGTGTCTCCCCTCTAGGTGGTGGGGGTGGGCAGGGTTGTGGGGGTATAGCTCACTCTGGGGTCCTTCTTTACAGCTGAGCTAGGAGCTTGTGCCTCCTCATTTATGTCCCATCAGGGGCCGGTGGTAGGTAAGTCTTGCCTGAGTAGCGGTGTGATGGTGTGATGGTTGGAAGGACCCTGTCAGGTCTGATCAGAATCCCGAGACAGGTTGTCACGGCAGAGACTGTGAAGGCAGCGTGTGTCACTCATCAGCATGCTTGCCTCCACCCCATCTCCAGTGCGATTAAGGGGGGTTAAGCATCCTCTTGTCACACTGTCATTTGGGCCGGCTTACATGTCTCCATCAAGCTCCGCAGAGGCCGCCGAAGTTGCTCTTGATGCTGGGGAAGAGGGAAGGGGAGAGGCTCCTGAGGCCCCAATGTTTCCTTACCATTTGTGGGTGCCTCTGGCATGACGCAGCAGAGGCCCAGACGGGACACGCCCAGAGGGACCCCATCTCCAGCCCATCACCTCTGGCCTCTGCCATCGTAGCAGCCCCCACTGCTCCTTCTGTCCCCTCTGCTCTGTCCTTGCTCTCCGTGGAATCCCTGACGTACTGATCACCGTCGAATGCCTTTCTTCCGGGCTTATCGAGTACACGTCTGGCCTGTCCCCTCCGCTCCCTCCAGACAGGCGGAGTCGCTCCCTCTGCCCCAGAGTTGCTGGTGGGCAGGACTCATTCTGCAGAGGTGACCTCTGACTCCTCTGTTAGGCAGATCCTTCCCACCTTTTCCTCCCCAGCACTAGTTTCACCTCCTTCAGCTCTGCTACCGACCACCTCTGCCTCCTCCCAACTCCTCCATATTGCTGGACGCCAAGCCGGTGGGCTGTCTGCCCCGGACTGTTTCCCCAGGTGTCATGTTCTTCACGGGTTACAGTAGTGAAGCATGTGGCCTTCAGAGCCTGTCTGGGTTCAAATTCCTGACTGGCTGTGTGTCCTTTGGCAAGGCACTTCACCTCTCTGAGCCTCATTTTCCTCATCTGTAAACAGGACTAATTAATTGTACCCACCTTACAGGTGCTGGTTGAATGAACGGATGCAGGTGAATTGCCTTGCGTGGCACCTGGCCCAGAGTATGCAGCTGACACATGTAAGCTCTTGGTGGTAAACCACTCATCTCTGAGCTCTAGCACAGGAAGAAATGGTCTGATCATCACCCCACTACCCTCGTTGGAGAGAGGCTGGCCTGATGGGGGTGGCGGAGAGGGCAGTGGCAGTTTATTTTGAAATACAGGAAAGGTTCGATCTATTTCATCTACCCACTTCTAGTCTCCCCACTCCCCATCCGGGCCCAGCCAGTTCTCCCCCTTGCCCCGCTACCCCAAAGGGATTCCCAGGCTCCCAGAACCCTGACACATGGACCTTGAACCTTTCAGGCAGGGGCCGGCCATAGCGGTAGTGGGTTTACAAGGTAAGGGCACGTGAGATGTGACAGGCCCGGAATTAGCAATGCAATTCCTCTGTCATTTTTATCATTGGCCCCTGCAGGGAGGAGCTGATTAAATGGATATTCAACTCTTTGCATTAATGCACATCCAGCTTCAATTTGCATTTCATTAGCTGCACAAAAAGCATAATTTTATTATTTGCCGTTGGAAAGCAGATCTCTGCTAACAAGCAACTCCATGCCGTTACTGAAATACGAGGTGACTGGCTCGCTCGGCCGCCTCGCCTGCTCTGCCGTCCTCTGCTGGCTCTCTGGTGAGAGGCTCACAGGATGGTCTCGGGCTCGCCACGGCCGACTGTGATCTCATTCTAGCCCGGACCCTTCAGGAGGGCTTCTCTGCCTGCCCCTGGCCACCAGGTGGGGACCCAGGTGTTCCATTTCCTGATGCACCAGAGGAGGCAGGGGTTGACTGCTACTATCCTCCTGGGCAGTCACTGTCACCAGCAATAACAATGTTTCCACTACTCCAACAGCGCTCTACCATCTTAACACCGCCACCACCATCATCACTACCTCGTCACCCCGACCCCCACCACCGTCATTGATAACACCACCACCCTCATCACCTCCATCATATCACATCGGTGACTGCCACCATGTTGGTACTCCCCTGGCCACAACCATTATCATCACCATCACCATCATCACCTCTGTCCCTACCTCCATGACCACCAGCACCACTGCCACAATCGTCACTTTTGTCACCACCACCCTAATCATCTCCACCACCACAATGACCATCCTTGTCAATTCCATCAACACTGCCATCGTCACCATCACCATCACCCCTGTCACCACGCCAGGACTATCTTGGCCACAACCATTAGCACCGTCACCATCACCCCTTTCCTGCCACCATCCCACTGCCTCCTCCACCACCACCATCACCACCAGCAGCTTCACTGCACCAGCAGCACCGCTGTCCTCGTCACTGTCGCCACCACGACTCTCACCCCCAACACCACACCAGTGCTTTTACACCACAGCCAACATCATCACCATTGCTTTCTCTATTGACCCCAGAATTACTATTATTATTTTAGTGAAATGTATTGGGTGACATTGGTTAGTAAATGTTACATAGGTCCCAGGTGTACAATTCTACATGCATCGTCTGTGTGCTGTGTCATGTGTTCATCATCACTCAGAGCCAGTCCTCGTTCCATCACCGTATATTTGGGACCCTGTCAACCCTGTCACTTATCTCCTACCCCGCTGCCCCCCAGACCCTCAGATCACCACTCACCACGGAACTATCGACAGGACAACACCAGAATTATTGCTATCATCATCGCTACCGCGGCCACTGCCAACATCTATACCTCCAGCACCACGGTCTCCATTGCTCCCACTCCCATTAGTACCTTGGCCCGGGGTTATGTCGGTGGGCTAAGCAGCCTGGACGGGCTTGTGAGGAAAGCGGGGGCTCGGTGGCCAGTGCTGTGGGGGGGTCTGGAGAAGGGGGCAGAGGAAGGTTTGGTACAATCATTGCAGAAAGCCTGATGTGGAGGTGGACAGATTTGATCTCTTATTAGCTATGGGGCCTTGAGCAAGTCACTTTTCTGGCTTTTAGTTTCCTCATATGCAAAATGGGGCTAATTGAGTTGAATATTAATTTAATAACGTATGTATTGAGGATCTGTGTGGTAGTCACATCCGGGTCTCCGTCATGAGTTCCGTTTGCCCACCCCCAGCTTCTGCAGGCTTCTCTCCTAACGGCTCAGAACCACCTCTAGGCTATTGCCGCTGCTTCGCACGGAGCTGCTGAGGACAGGAAGTGTCCCCAGAGCAGCCTGTAACCAACGATCAGCCGAGGCTGGAGGATGGAAGCCCAGCCTTTGCCTCAAGGTGGGACAGACCTGGAGGAGTACCTGACACTGGGGTGCTGCCCGCCAGGCAGAGCGTTCTAGCTCCAACCTTCTCCCCGCTCCCCTGTGTGCCTCCTTTTCACTTCCTCACCCTGAGCGTGGTCACCACCCGCAGTGTGATCCCCGAGGGTGACCACGGGGAGGAGGATTGACCCAGCTGGTTTCAAAGGAAGACCCTGCAGGGAAACCCGAGCTCCTGCTCCCCTGTGGGCGTGCAGTGCCACCTCGGGCAAGTTGTTCCATCTCTGTGGGCCCTCGTGACCACTTGGTGAGGCAGGGGCTGTTTCCACCCCAAGTTTGCAGATGATGGAAGGTGACAGTGGATGTTCTGAGAAGGGGAAGATAGATCAGAACAGAGAATGAGGTGCTTTTGTCCCCTCCCTCAGCTCAGGAATCCTCTGAGCTAGATTCCTGGAAAAGTCCATCACTGGGGACCTCAGCTCTCTTCCCAGAGGGCCAGCTGGCCTTCCTGTGGTTTCTACCCCTGGGTCTAGCTGAGTTGTGGGGGTGGCTGTGAATGCACATGCCCTTCAGGGGTTTGAGGACAACTTCCCATGTCTGCAAGTCTCCTCGTTCCCAGGCTGCTCCCTCTGGGGAGGGCGTAGGCAGCTGTTACACATCGCTGTCACCCCAGAACATCCTCTGCACCTGTGCTCGCCAGCCTTCCATCAGGGAGCTCACTACAGCATGCCAGGACTGTTTCTGGTCCTGACTCCCCCCGACCCCCTGAGATGTGCCCTCTGAGGGCAGAGACTTCACCTTAGTTCTCTTTAACTCTCCAGGGTCAGTCCTGGGTCTGGCCCAGAGCAAGTCCTCAGAAGGAGCCTAGCAGACTGGCCTTTGGAGTCAGGCAGACTTGGATTCAAATCCCAGCTCTACTGCCTCTTAGGCAAAGCACTTTGCTTCTTTGAACCTCAGTTTGTTCCATCTGTGAAATGGGTCTAATAGTATCACTTACCTCACTGGGCTGCTGTGCGGACCAAATGGCATCATGAATGGAGAGGACCGAGCCCTGCACCCAGCCTGCAGTGAGAATGTCTGGAACTGAGAAGTGCCCAGCGCCTGCCCCCGCTGAACACAGAGAGCAAGTGCTGGCATGACCCTGGGGTGTGTATGAACAGTCCGAAGCGTCTGGGCCATTCACATCCCAGTGCTGGCACTGTCCTCACTCTGCCCGCTGCCCCCCAGATGGCTGCCTCCCCACGGAGTCGTGCGGTTGGAGAGGTCCTCGGGCAGCAGGTGCAGAGGGAGCGGGGCCGGCCTGAGCTCCGGCACTGATCGTCGTGGTGTGATGGTACACGTCTCCAGACTCCCAGGCCAGCAGCGTCTCTGGCCAAAGCCACTGTGCAGATCCTCAATTGGCACCCCGTGGAGTGAGCTGTCTGATTCTACAAAGGCAGTATATCTGAGTTTCAAAGGAACTAAATAATTTAAAATGCACAAGACAAAATGTGGGATTAAGGTGATCTGATAGGCTGTCTAGGCTGGGGGATCAATTATACACACTCGACTTGTAAAGCCTTATTTGTGAGGTTCAGAATTTATGATCTGTCTGAAGCTCTAATTACCAGGTTTCTTTCTTTTAGTTGTACAGGTCTCTTTTCAAATTTATTTTCTTGTTTTTTTTTTTTTTCACCTCCTCTGGGGCCTAACAACTCCTGTTTCTGAAAGGGAAGCTGCTTACTTGGAGACAGACAGAAGGACACATTGGGGTTTGGCTCGCCCCACTCTGGGCACCTTGGGGATGCAGGATGGGGCGTTGCAAGGACTCTAATGGGTACGTATCAGTGAATTTTTAAATTTTTTCCAAGTCACGTATACTTATTGTTTAAGGAGGCAGCTAATTCCATGTGGTGTACTTTATTGTCCCTTTCCTGCACACCTTCTTGTTTTCCCTAGAGCTACTAACTGTCACGTGCCTCCGTGTGTTTGCCTAGCTATGCACCTACACTAACCCAACTCCAAAGCCTTTGCCAATTGCTGTGTCTTCTCTCCAGGTTTGCACGTGCATCACCTACTATCACTTTCATTGTCCCGAATGGTCTCACCAGCACCTTCTGACCCGGTGTCCTCAGAATGGCAGTGCCTTCTGCTCGGCCACTGTCTCATCCCGGGGTCTTTATCGCCATCCTAGAGAGGCGCTTCCGGCCTCTTCTGTGCCTGGGTTCCCATGTTCTAGTCTCCCTCTACTTTGGTTTACAATTTTGTTTTGGCAGAGTGCCCTCTAATAGTTTTTAAGAAAGAATTCATGAGGAGCAAAAATGTTGTCTTTCTGAAAATCACTCTTGATTATTTGATTGGGTGTAGAATTCAGAGTTGGAGTTCTTAATTTAAAAATGTGAAGAGTTTCACCATTATCTTTTGGTTTCTGGCGATGTAAAGAAGTCAATGTTCTTCTTCCTAATTCCTTGTATATCACATGTGTTTTCTTTCCCTCTTCCTCCCTCCCTCCCTCCCTTCTTTCTTTCTGTTGTGAAAGCTAGAGGAAGCTGTGGGCTCTTCTCACTGTTGCCAGAGGGCTGAGAAGTGACCTTGTTCTGCTGTGCTGAAGGCCTATTTGTACCCATCGTGTCACGCACGTCATGGAACCTTCAGTTTACAAACGCATGTCCTTTAGTTCTGGGAAATTTTCCCAAATTATTTCTTGGATGACTTCCTTCCCTCTATTTCTTTCATTTTATTTTTCTGGGAACTCATAATAATTTGTACATTAGACTTCCTGGATTGGTCCTCTAACTTTTCTCCTTTTCCTTTTGTACTTTCTATTTTTATTTTTTAAATTTTGCTTTGTCTTTATCTTCTTATCCTCTTATTGAGTTTTACAACTTTCTTCCCTTATATGTTTAGCTTTCAAACCATTCTCCATGCAGCCCCTGAGTGACTGTGCTAAACCACAGACTCATCGGATTGAAGCCTTCCATGGCTCTTCATGGCTGCGAGGAGAAGTCTTTTGATTTTGCTGATGTACAGGCCTCTCTTGTTTCTCCAGCCTCATCCCATGAAGCCTCTCTATGTAGCTAAGGCTGCAGTTGCTCCAGCCAACTTACCACCATGGACACACAAGGCCACCTCTCACCTCCGTGCCTTCGCTCAGACTGCAGCTTCTGCCCAGACTTCTTCTGCTCTGGCTGCTCCCTGGTTGATTTAGGCTTGACTTCTTCACTGGATTGTGAGATCCCTGAGGGCAAGAGCTTTGTCATAGTCACATCTGTTTGCCCTGCACCTCCCAAGCCCCTGGCCCATGGCAAGTAGGTGTTCAATCCATATTTGATGATACTTGAATGCATGTGTTTGTTGAGTATTCTCATGTTAAACCCTGGACCAGTCTCATGGAAGTCCAGGGATGATCCCAGCACAATCCCTGTACCAGAGTGACTCCACGAGGTGGGCGAGGACCCCCCAGGAGTGTTCATGTATACACTCTGTACATGCAGTCCATGCTCAGTGTACGAGGAGAGGGGCACGCACCATGCAAGGAGAAGTTCTGAGAAATAAAACTCCCATCCAATCAGTTAAATTAAAAGTAGAGTCCATGGAAGTGGTGTTGAAGTGTTGCCTCATCTGACAACCACGTAGGCTTGGATGTTCCTGCCCGAGCCTCTGCCTGCCTTTGGTCCCTGCTGTCCCCTCTCCAGGCTGCTCTGTCCTCCTTTAAAGGACAGGAAGCCCTTGTGCATTTGCTTCAACACTGAGCCGCAGTCAACGCAGATGGCAGCAGCCATGATTGGAACATGAATGCTAATAAGACTACATTTATATGCACAGCTGTCATTAAATAATATTTGATTAAATAATTTTTAATGGTTGCCATAGTATTCTGTTGTTTGGATGTATTGCGGTGAATTTATCTGATCTCTTATTCTTGGGAACTGAAGTTGTTTCTCTCCGTAAACATTTGTGAATATTCATGACCACTTCCTAAGGAGACATTCCTAGAAATAGATTTACTTGGGCCATGGGTTTGTAAAATTTTAAGGCATTTGATACAAATTGCTAAATTGTCCTCCAGAATAAATGTGTGAATTTGTACTTTCACCAGCAGTAAATAAAAGTAGCTCTTTCCCTAGACTCTTGCCACTATGAGATATTATTATTTAACAAAATTATGATGTGTCATTTTCCTTTGTATTTCTTTGGTTTCAAGAGAAAGTAAACTTTTTTCATGTTTATTGGACATTTGTGGGGTATTAGTTGTCCATCTTGTGTCATTATTTTCTATTTGGATATTCATATTTTTCTAATGCACTTTGGAGCATTTTTTATATATTGAGGATGTAATGTTTTTTTCCATCATGTGATGGACATTTTTTCCAGTTTGTCTTCTATATTTTTATATGGTTTTTGATTTTTACTTTTATTTTGAAATAATCTCAAGCTTATAGAAAAGTTGCAAGTACAGTACAAAGACCTTTATTTCCCAGGCCCATTTGGGAGGAAGTTGCTCACCCGATACCCATCATTCCTTGGTGTGTATTTCCTGCAAACAAAGATGTTCCCCTCCATAGCTACAATCTGACTGTCGAAATCAGGAAGCTGACCTGTACCTGGGTACCAGCTATTCCTTAGACCCCCGTTCAACCTTTGCCGGTTTTCCTAACAACGTTGTTTGTAACAAAAGAAAGCAGTTCAGAATCACGTGCTGTGTTCAGTTGTCGAGTCTTTTTATTCTCCTTCAATCTGGAGCAGTCTCTCAGTCTTGCTTTGACTCTCATGACCTTGACACTTTTGAGGAGCACAGGCCAATTATTTTGTTGAATGCCCATCAATGTATGTATCTGATGTTTCTTCTTGTTTGTTTCAGCTTATTTATTTGGCAGAATATCTGAAGTGATGCTGAGTTCTTCTCATTGCAACCCATCAGCTCACGCACAAATTGGTCTCTTTACAGGTGAGTGAAGCTTTGATTGCTTAATTAAGGCGGTGTCTGTCATGTCTCTCCACTGTAAAGTTACTTTCCCCCTTTGTAATTAATATATATTTTGTGGGGAGATACTTTGAGGCTACGTACAGATCTTGCTCCTCTTCAAACTCTCAATTTATTCATTTATATATTTTTTATCTGTATAAACTCATGGATTTCTATTTTATGCAATGGGTTATGGTCCATTAATGTCATTACTTACTCTGATGCTCAAATTGTCCTAGGTTTAACTAGTAGGTGTTCTTCAAGTGGGCCTCTGTAATGTTAAGATTTTGTCCCCATCCTTCTTAGAGGATGTCCTTATTTTCTTTTATTTATATTTTTGTGAACCAAGGTGTTCCTCCTTAGATCTGGAATTGGCTATTTCTCCAAGGAACCCCAGTTCCTTTTTAGTGGGAAGTAGGATTTAGAAGTCAAAATCTGGGACCTAGGTATGCTCATTTCTATTGGGGTGTCACTGCTCCCAGTTTTTCTCTGTGGACATGTACATAGATAAGCATACATTTGCACATTTACATCTATATTTATTTTGTGTATGTCTACATATGTTAAAAGCATATATGTTCATAAAACTGTGAGTTTCATGCCTGCAATTCTAACCATACACATGGGGCACTGTCTCTAATAGCTGTCTCCTCTTCTGTTGTTGTAACTTTCTTCTATACCGGTGAGAAACCTGGCTCCCATCTCATCATCTCTTTACTTGTTTGATCAATACTTTGTACATAATCAATGTTCCGTCACTATCACTGCCTAGGGACATTGTCTTGCCCTCCTTTTAGGCAGATGCCCTTCCTATCCTACTTAGGCTCCCCATCTGCCGCATAGCTATGTCCTCACTCTCCTCAGGCTGTGACACCCATCCTGGGCTGTCCTCTGCTCCCCAGGTGCCCTCCTCACCCACTTGGGCTCTAACACCCCACATGGGCCACCTCTTACCATCACTTATGTCCTCTTTGCCCCGCTCAGGCTTTGACATCCGTTTCCACCCAGCCCCAACCCCCAGCCCCTGCCTACCTTGCTTGGCCCCAACTACTGGCTTTTGGTTTAAATTGTTCTGAAAGTGAAGTGAAGAATGTATACAGTATGTTTTGATGTACAGAAATTTTGCACTTTAAAGTGAATCTATCCACATTTCTTTATACTTTTTCAATTTAGTATCGTACTTAGGCCTTACCCTACTCATTCTAGGCTTATTCTTCCCAAAAGAAAAAAATCTGTGATGAGGGCTTTCGTGCAGTTATTTTAATAAATGATTTCAGCATAGAGGAGTCAGAAGCACTGTGCAGAATGAAAGGGAGAAAGAGAGGAAACCAACACAAGGGAAACAGGTTCAGTCCTATTGGGGCTGCATCAGGAACCATGGGCAATGTGCCTCAGAATCGCCTCCCAAGGCCAAGGTTGCCCTAGGGGTTGTTAAATCTCTTGCACTTGCAAGTTTTTGCACACACGTGAATGGCTGAGAGGGCTACTGCAGGTGTCCCATAGAGACACGTCAGAGAAGCTGGTGAGGAGGGGGGAGAGAGAGAGGAAGGGAGATATGAAAGAGAGAGACGTGGTATAGCAGATGCGAGGGGTTGGCAGGTCACATGTAGAGCAATGGCTGCTACAGCAATAGCCGGAGCAAAAGATAGGCTGAGAGGATGTGCAAAGGGGCATAAAATATGTCTGACAACCCAACGATAATATGAATGTTAATCTGCATTGTCTCTTAATATGGTTTATTTTTTACTTTGATATTTAATCTATCTGGAATTTATTTTGAAGTATGGTGTGAGGTAGGGAGAGAGTTTAAATTTGCTCCCTGATGGGTTTGGTCAGTTAGTCCCAAGCTATACTTCACTGAATATTCCATATTTTTCCACAACCATATGAAATTCTGTCTTAAAGGTATGCAAAAATTTCAAATATATTGAATCTGTTTCATTACTTTGCCAATTTCTTTGCTGGTACCATACTACCTTAGTCACTGCAGCTTTAGAATGCATTTTAGTATGTAGATAGAGTGAATTTTCCTGGAATAATATTCTTTTATGTTTTCCCCCAGAAAGTTACTAATGGATGGTTGTAGTTAATTTTTCTAGAGGAACTTTTGAATTATTGTGTTCTCAATTCCCTTTCACCTTTCCGTGGGTGAAAAGCCCTCTGCTTGTACATTCTCTAGCTAAGTAGCAAACCAGATGGCCAGAAGACATAAAAGCAGAGGATATAAAGACACAGATGGTATATTTTCAATCACTACGCTGCCTACCTGTTAATTTGACCTTCACAGCAGTCCTGTGGCTTTAGGAAGGCTGGTCATTCTGTAGAGCACAGGTACAGACTAAGAAAGGTCTTGCCCAAGGTCATACAGTGAATATCAGAAACAGGACTAAGACACAGTTTTGTCTTCATTAGGAGACAAAGGCTCTTTAGAAACAGCATCCATCCCAGAATTAAGACCAGAGTCTGTGCTTCTAATGGGATATCTTTGCTTCTGGAATATTAAATTGAGGCACAATTTTAAGTGAGGCTCCAGAAAAACCTTCTGAGGAATGAGCGGTATAAAATATTAGAACGAAAACAGGGAGCGTCTTCTGTGAGGGTGTTTAAATACAGAGCCTGGCTCTAGAGACCATGTCCCTGGACACATGGAGCCAGTCCTCCTCCCCAGTCCTTCACTTGCCCCCCGACCTTGGGCCCTGCTGATGACTGAAGTTCCCGTTGGCAGCCACTGCGGGCCTTGTAGTGCTCCCCGCCACTGGCCTGCTCCGACCTCAGCCCCTTGCGGTCCCCTTGGCCCACTTCCTCTTAGGCTTGTGGCCGCTTCTCTGGTTATGCCTGAGTTGCTCTTTCCATCCTCTCTAAACAGACCCTTTCCAGCCTGGGCCACCTCAGCTTTGCAAAGCACTCTGGAAACAAAGATACACAAATAGAAAAGTTGTTCCTGTCCCTCTAAGACTCTGCTCTCTTTTTTGGGGTGAATTTTAACGGTTTGAAAGAATCAGGATGCTACTTGTTTCTTGGTGGTGAGAAGAAAAGATAACTGAATGCCTTCTCTGTGCTAGGAATTTTATAGGTCATCAAATTTAATCTTTGCAGCAATCCTATGGGAAGGGACACTTATCTCTGCTTTACAGATGAAAAATCTGAGGCCACAGGGCTTATGGAACTTGTATTAAGTCAGGTGACACGTTAACGGCAACACCAGGGCAAAACCTAGGTCTGTGCAACTCCAAGTCCAATTCCTCAGATGTGATGTCGGCATCCTACGGCGTGCCAGGCACTGTGTTTGTAGCTATCTCCCTATTGTCAAAGGTTTGAGCTCATTAGCTAAGGGCATTTTCTGTGCCTATTTTTCTTAGAGCCATGCTCCGTTTTAAGCACATTACGTGTAGACTTTTGGAGTCTGATCTACTGAGCTGTGCATGTTTGGCAAGCTATAGCACAGGGCATGTAGGAAGATGGTGTGAGTGGAGTCCTACCTTTTGGGCCGCTGGAGCCTCCTGTGTTTGCTGCTTTCATATTCCTTTGGCGCAGGAAACGATGGTTTCGTTTTGCAAATGCAGGCTGAGGCCTTTTGCCAGCTTGCTAACTGCCTTGCCCCCATCAGAGGTATCAGCCTCACAGAACATCACTCCCCAGCTGCAGGCCCACCGTTCTGCGAGTGCCTGAATAGAAAACCACTCATTTCCCTTCACAAGAGAGGCGCCCAAAGCAGTTATTTCAATATATTCCAATTTAGCCCAGGGAAGCCAGAACATGGATGCTGTTGCCAAGGAAACAACCTCCTTCCTTTCCTTCCCGTGTGCTGTGCATACGGGTATCACTTCATCTCTCCGCTCTCCAAGGTAATATCATAGCCCCGTGCTTGGGGAAGGGTTTTTAAAAAGGCATATAAAACCTCTTAGCATCGAGAAGATTCATTAAATGATCTCACTCCAGAGAAGCTTAAATTATTCTTTTTAGACCTTTATATGCCAAGGATGGGAAAATGGCTGAGTCAGTGCTATCTTCCCGAGCCCAGCTTGGCGTCTTGGTGGAAACAGTTTTCAGAAATAAACAAATCAGGGTTCGGCAGCTTAGATGGGGAGAGTGTGTATGTAATAATAACGAGGCCGTCGTGTAGCTGTAATGTCACTGGCTAATCCCTTCGAGTAGATCTGTCGAGACCACCTTGATCCATAGGCCTCCTGGCTGCAAGGCCACGTTTCACAGGGCAGGCTTCAAAGCTCAGGCAAGAGACGGTGTCTGCTGCAAGGCCACCTGTCACTGGGTCCCTTGTTGGGGCTTTCCGCTGCCCAGACTGTTCTCCGGCCCAGGCCTGGGGCAGCTGCTGTCCTCACGGCAGTGTCGGGTCTGAGTCAGCCTCTCTCCTGATGGCTCCCAGCACCCTCTTCTTCCCTGCCTGCCCTGATTCGGTTCGGTAAAGTCAGCACAAATCAGTCCCGGGCCTCACAACTGAAAAGACAAACCGGCCTCTGGGCTCTATTCCTTTTAAAAAAATATTATTAAATTTATTGGGGTGACATTGGTTAATAAGATTATATGGGTTTCAAATGTACAATTCTATAATATTAATAGATCATCAGTACACTGTCTTGCGCATTTACCACGCAGAGTACAGTGTTCCTCCTGTCCCCATGTACTTGACCCCCTTTATCTTCTATCTCCTCTTCCCACTTTTCCTTGGGTAGCCACCCCAAGTATTTTCTGTGACTCTGAGTTTTTGTTTGTTTGCTTGTTCATTGGTTGCTTTCTGTTTTAAATCCCACATATGAGTGAAATCGTATGATTCTTGACTTCTCTGCCTGACTTATTTCTCTTAGCATGTTATATTCAAGGTCCCATCCATGTTGTCACAAATGCAACACGTCATCTTTTCTTATGGCCGAGTAGCATTGCATTGTGTACGTGTACCACAGCTTCTTTATTCGTTCTGCATAATCATCTCAGAGCTCAGTGCTTGACCCTGATTTCACACCTTCTGCTCTCAGCCTTTCCTGGCTTCTGGTGCTCAGATCCCCTTCTGCCCAAGTAGATTCAAATTGGCTACCCTTGTTCAATTAGTGGAACTAGCCAGGGACATTGGCTTGTATTAATGGTTCTCAACTGGGGACAGTTTTGCCCCCCAGGAGACATTTGGCAATGTCTGAAGACACTTTGGTTATTACATCTGGGAGGGGTACTACTGGCATGAAGTGGTTTGAGGTCAGGGGTGCTGCCAAACATCCAAATGCATAGGATGACCTCCATAGCAGAGTTATCTATGCTCAAATGTCAATAGGGCCGAGGTTGACAAATACTGGCTTGCTTATTTATATGTATTCTCTTTGCTCCTTCACTTAATAAATTTTAATTGAGTGCCTACTATGCACCAGGCACTAAGTTGAATGAGATAGACATAGTTTGCTCACTTTCTCACGTAGAGTCAACTGGGTTACACTAAACAAATAACTATATAACTGAACTACTTAATTTTAGCTGGAATCCTGATCTGGCTTGGGTCACCTGCCCCAGTTCTGACGCTACTACTACCCCAGCCGACTGCCCTGGCTCCTGGGGGCACTGCGGTATGGACGTCTGCGGCATCACCGCATGTCCATGTCACCAAGGCTGGGGGCAGGGCAGGTTGCAGTCAGTCCCACAGCTTCCTCCTTGGACAATCCACAGGTTTTCCTAGTTTAAATGCTTAGTTGTTGATCACTGCAGGAGAATATTCAGGGGACAATGAAAACACAACCTGAGGTACCACAAAGGTTCCAGGACTCTGTCACCCTCGGAAGCCCTGGTTACTGCCCTGCCTCTCCTGAGTGACATCTAGGATGGCAGACAAAACCTCCTCTGACTTCGCCCTCTGCTTTTTTCTCGGTGGGATTCACCAGCTTCCACTTTCCAGCCGTCTTGTAACCAGCTGCATTCTCCAATTCCCTTATTTAACACCACACAACCCTTGGGGGTAGGTACAGGGACTTTAGAACAAGACAACCTTTGAATTGCACCACCACCTCTTCCTAGCTGTGTGACTTTGGACAAGTTACTTAACCTCTCTGTGCCTCAGCTTCTTTTTCTATAAAATGGAAGTAAATATAATGTTTATCTTGTATAGTTATTGTGAGGATCAAATGCATTTCTCTAGTGGAGTTCTTGGTTCACAGGGGGCCTCCTAAACGTTTTGCTGCCATGATTTCACCAGCATGTTGGCCGGGCGATGCAAACAAAGCAGAAACTTCATCTCTGCCTCGCCTGGCCATCTGCTTGCCTCCACAGAGCTCAGCCATGCCTGAAGCGGCAGACCTGCCTTCCGTGCCCCTCCGGAGAGCTGGCTGCTGAGAGGTCAGTGGGTGCTCTGCCTGGGCATTTTGAGGGTTTTCGTGTGTGGGCGGAAGATGACAATGACCGTGGAAGCAGAAGGTTGTCTTGGAAGTGCGCCTGTTTTGAGTCGTTGCAACCTGGTTCTGGGCTGGCTTTGCAAGGATGTGCCTTGCAGTGGGTCTCGGCCTCACCATTTGTCACGGGGGATGATGGACCAAGGTAGACACCTCTCTTTCCTGCCATTCTGTTTTCTCTGCCCGGTGTGAAGAGTAACCCAGGCTTTTCCTGTCTCCCAGGGCTACTGTGAGCATCGCACGACATGATGGGCTCTAAACTATTGACTGGATGGCTACCTGTGTATGACAGTAGGGTGGGTGAGGGAAGGGACATCCTCTTTGTGACTGGGCTAAGAGGCTTACGTGTGTCATCTCATGTAACCCTCCATTAACGCCGAGGAGGACGGAGCATACGGACCTCACAGGAGAGGCCACTCCAGTGTAGACATGTGCAGTTACCTGCTCACCCCAGGAGGTGACTGCCACAGGGCTGGTAGCTGTGGTCTGTCTGCCTTTCAAGCTCATGCCATGTCCCTGTATGTGTAGCTGCTCCTGGCCTGTTGAGGAAACTCCACAGCTTCCAAAGTTTGTCAGCACAGACTCCCGATGTGGGTGGCCAGAGTGGGAGTAGGTGCTTTGCCAGCTGGGAAGCATCTCCTCTGCCCCTGGGTGGGCTGGAGGTGGACCTGGGTCATCTGCCACAGGATGGGGGGACCCCAGGCTGCTCTGGGGCCTGCCAGCTGCCCTTGTGACCACTGGGAGGCAGGTGACTTGTGTTGGGGCCCACGGCGTGGCCCTGAGTCTTCTTCCTGCTCTCGTCTTTTCCTCCCCTGCCCACCTGCTCGTCTCGCTTTTGCACACAAAGCCCCCCGCCCCCCACTCTCCTGTTTCCCCCGGCAATCCCTTCCCAGGCTCTTGTACTTTATGATGCAGGGATTTAGGTGAGGAAACTCATTAAAATCATTATTCCGGCACAGAAATGTGTCTTTCATCCCATTCATATTTCATGTTCCTCCCACTTGATCTCTTGATGCTTTTTAATTCCTGATATTACATGACACACACACAGCTCTCTTCGGGATCCTTCTTTCTCTAGAGTTGCCATTATTGCTCTCTGTGTGTTTATTAATTTCTGAAAAAGATTTCAGTGTTTTGAGATTGATGGCTCCTGATGCCATTGCCTTGGTGTGATCACAGGGAGTGGCTGATGTTCTAGGAGGAGACGCTGGTACAGAAGACAAAGGTCTGGATTCTTATCCTTGTCATCACCTTTCCTTTCTAGGGGTCTGGTGTCCATCTGTGAAGTGGACAGATCCGTACCCCATAGCCTCGTCCAACCTTTGCATTTGGCATCAGTTGGGCTTTTTGGGGTGTAAGCAGGTGGTTTAAACTCTGTCTAACTTACCATGAATGGAATATTTGGGAAGGAGATGGGGCCATCGACAGAAACAGAAAAGCCTGAAGCACTGGTCCGATCGGGGCAGACCTGGGCAGTGCCAGCACCGGGGAGCGGGGCCTCAGGCTGTGTCTTTAAGCTCTGTGGGTGGGAGGAAGGAGATCTAATGGCCGTCAAGCCTTCTCTTCTGAGCTCACATTTCAAATTCCAGGCAGAGAACATGATATTGGCTCAGCTTGGGTCACATGCCCAAAGAGAAGATGGGGTGTTTTGATTGACAGGTACATTAAGATTTCATCCAATGAGGGCAAGGGGTTCCCCAGAGTAGGAGGCTGTTTCCAGAAGGAGGGCAATGCATGCTGAGTAGGTGGAACAACAGATGTCCACTCCACAGTCCAAACAGCGAGGAGGCGACGAGACCACTGCACAGAGAGAACCAGGACTTTCTGGCTCTAAGTCTTCAACCAAAAGACATGCTTCTGGGGTTCCTTCAGGGGCTGGAAAACATTTTCTGGGAAGGGGCAGATAGTAATGATTTTTGGCTTTCTGGCCCATATGGTTTCTGCCATAACTACTCAACTCTGCCATGATGTCCTGAAAGTAGCCAGAGCCAATAGGTACATGATGGATGTGGCTGCATTACAACAAAACTTTATTCACGAAATCAAGCAGCAGCTGCACCAGGTCTGTGGGTCATCTTGTGCTGGCCCCTGGTCTAGCTGATCGATCTCATTTCATAAAGGAGAGGCTCCCTCCCAGCTTAGTAATCCATGTATCTCTAAGCGTGTGGTTCTCCAACTGGGCTCTGCTTCCGAATTCCCCAAGGAGACTGTTGATAAAATACAGATGCCTAGGACCCACCCCCGATTTCCAAATCAGCATTTCCAAGGATGGGCCCTGGAGGTCTGTATTTTTAACACGTGCCCTAGGTGAATCTGACCGATGAAGTATTGTGAACGGATCTAAGAAGCAGTCAAGGAGACAAGACCATCTTGCATGAGCATGGACCCAATAGATGAGGTAGGAAGGGCGGAGGAGCTGGGACGAGAGTGGGGCTCCCCAGGGCTGGGGTCGGGTGGGGGGCGGTGTGTGTGCAGCACAGGTGTTGGGAGGAGACCCCAAGCTGGCCCCCCGGGGAAATCTGAACCTTCACAGTACTAACCTGGCTGGTTCTAGCTATCGGTCTCTTTCCCTATTCTGTAATTGGCTATTAATTAGCCAGGAGAGGAATTGATTAAAAGTCCCGGTGTTAAACCTGAGACATTTGCTTCCCTGTCGTGAGGCAGGGAGGTCTCCGAGAAGTTTCGTGTCCTCCATTCTGAAGGCACTACACCCTTAGCCCCGCCTCGGTTCTCCGGCCTCCCACAGAGTCTCCCCTTTCCCTCACGTCCTGCTGCCCACAGACCCGCTTGACCACAAACCCCCTTTGTCCCTTGTCTCGGAGCAGACCCACCTGGGCATCTTCCTGGTACCGTGATCTAGCAAACTCAGTGCCTTCTTCCTATAACTTATTGTGTGACTAAGAGTTCTGGGAGCGGCTTTCTCCCATTTCTCTCCTCTTTCCACGTTTTCTTTCCCATCAAGGACCCACCCCTAAAGGGGTCTCTTCTGCTGGAGGTGGGGTGCACCCATGGTGCTAGCACAGCAGCTTCAGTCATAAAGAGAATGGGCCATTGCTCCTAGGGTGTGCCACCGGACCCAGAAGGCCCTGTGCACCCAGGCAGGGATCTTTGTCTATTATAACAACAGGCTTCTATTGCCTGCCCAATGTTTATCTTCCTCTTCTGACAACAAAACACGCGTTTCCTTGGGAATCCACTCTATCCCTACTCTGAGTCCATGTTGATTAGGTGTGATGACTCCAGGGCGGGCATGTGACCCATGTCTGGCCAATCAGTGTGTCAGATTGCTCTGGCCAGTAGTGGGTCCGGAGGTGGTCTGTGGAGCAGAACTACTGTGATACCTGTACTCGTGTGGGGCTGTGGAGAAGAGAGAACTCTCTTTCTGGATTTGGGGTGAGATGCTGTCAACCTGGTGTCCTCCAGTTGGGAAGAGTATGCCTGAGACTGAATGCAGCCGAGGAAAACAAAGCCAAGAGACAGACCGGAGAGAGGAGCAAAGAGCACGAACAGGTCCAGAGGATGTGGTTCCAACCTCTGCATGCAGCCGGACCTGAAACCAGAGGCCCACTTGCAGGCCTGGCCACTGCCATCAGCCTCGCGGTCTCTTTTCAGGTTAAGCCGGTTTAAGCTGCAGCTCAGTGGGTCTTGACTGATAGTTTATTTGATGCTGGCAGGGTGGGTCCCTCAACGGGGGATGCCTGAGCTGTAGGTAGATTACTGCAGCCAGCTGTCAACTCCTTATTGTCCTAAACAGCCCAAGAACAGGGACAGAACATAACAGGGTTGATCAGAGGCCCATCGCGCTCAGAAAGCTTTGCCAGGACAGGATCTGTCCATTTCTGCCTTTGTCCATGTCCCTCGGGCAGCACCCGGCATGGTCCTCAGTAAATGTGTTGATTGTCTGGGCAATGTAAGAGCCACACGGCCCTCCCACCACTACCCAGTCTCCCAGCACTCCCGTGCCATCCCAGTCTCCTTAGTGTCATTCCGCCACCCAGTTTCCGAGCTAGAAGCCTTGCTTCCTCGTTCTCTCCCATATGGCCTCAGCTCGTGCCCACGTGTGCATCTTCACTTCTACTTGCTTGGCTCAGGCCTTGCCATTTCCTAGGAGGCTGCCATGTGGCTTTGGATCTGACACCTAACCTGGGGGGCCTTAGGTCCTTTACCTGTGACTAGGGATGAGCAACACCCAGAAAACGTGAATGTCTCTGAGGATTCAATGTGAAGGAATGCAATGGCCCTGAGCCCTCGATGAACACATCAACCCATACAACAGAGTGGAGCACAGACACAGTCACATTTAAGGGGCAGTGGGCCAACAGCACTTAGAAATGACTTACTGGAAGTCTGTGAAGGCTGTGCCCATCAGAAGGCAGTCTCATCAGCCAGCTGAAAAGCATGGGGGGTTCAGGGCCCTGGATGGCTGGCCTGGGCCTGTGGCCCACCTAATGGGCCTCTGCCTATCACGAAGAAGGACACGCCATCGTGGCCTGATGCCACCGGCTCCCCTCACAACACTCTGATGCTCTGGCCCCCTGTGTTAGTAGCCGTGGAGGAGAGAACGTGCTGGTCAAATAGCAGAGCCGTCGGCAAATGAAGGTGCTGGCATGTGTGTCTTGGTCATTGTCCTTGTGAGCATTCTGTTGAGTCTGGTCACTGATGACTTTGCATTTCTGGTTTGCAGCCTCGGTCAGGCCCTGGCCCAGGGTTCTCAAGGTATCACTGTCACCTGTGGGCCCTCCCCGAGAGATTCTGATTGATGAGGCTGGAGCCTCGTTAGGCGCTTCCCTTAAACAAGGGAGGGAGGTGCTGTGCACAACAAGG
The DNA here is from genome assembly GCA_004026885.1 of Lyroderma lyra. Lineage (NCBI taxonomy): Eukaryota > Metazoa > Chordata > Mammalia > Chiroptera > Megadermatidae > Lyroderma > Lyroderma lyra. The sequence continues at coordinate 107,863 of PVJL010005048.1, forward strand.
CGAGACCGGCTGCCTGGGCGCATAACTGCCCCGCTCCTGCCCACTGAGCCTCGACACTGGGTGCAGCTAATTGGCTTTGGGGTTCACCTGAGTAATTTACACATAGCCCATTTTAATCCCCCCCAAACCACCGGCAGGCTTTAATGAAATTAAACACGTAACACAAGACACTCAAGAGAGAAAATCAGCTTCTTTATTTGGAAACTGTGACCATAAAGGGGAAAGGCGAGTCGGCAGTTACCCCTCCTCCAAGCCTCTCACCTCGGGGCTCACAGCGGGGTCTCATACCATCTGGGCTTTGCTCCCCAGGCTGCCTATGACTCAGGGTAGACGCGGTTGTCGTGACCCTCTGTGTGCCAGGCTTTGGCTGGGGTGGCCCCTGCTCGCAGCGACTCGGCTTTGTGGTCCTGGGCAGACGGTGAGCTGTCTCGCAGACGCACTCTGGGCGACGGGCTGAGCACAGAGGCACGTCCTCACTCCCGTGCTCCAGAGCCGTGGGGCCTCCGCTGGTTCCTTGCCCAGGCCTGCTGGGTCAGGACCCACTCCCCTGACCCCTCCTAGGAGCCGTGTGGACAAGTGCAGGCCTCATTCCCGCGGGCTCCCTTACTTTATGGGACAGGGCACACAGCATGGTGATTGCAGCAAGTAGAACATTTCTCTGGCTAAGTTCTATCGTCCCGGACAAATCATCTCAGCTCCATGATACATCCTGAGCCGAAGTATACTCGCTGTGGGGAGCGGGGACGTCCTTAGCACGGCCTCACTTCTCTGGCTTTTTCCCTCTCCAAGTCTCGGCTCCCACCTCTGCCTCCCTCTCTCTTTGCAGGCAACCCCATGCCCGGCTCTGCAGAGAAACTGGAAGCGTCAGATGGGCACGCCCATCTCCTGCCACCCCAACTCTGCATTCAAAGACATCATCTGCCATCCTGTCTTCATTCTCCAAGGCTCACGCCACCACCACGTGCTGCTGGCTCACGGGCCACTCCTTGCCTTGTCTTCCTGCTCACCCTCTGAACCGTGCCGGTCAGCATTCAGACATGTTTGTGTTTACAACGGAGTTCTCTCCCCTTCCCTCCGCGCCTCCCTCCCACCGTTCTCGTCTTCGCTCCCTCGCAGCCAGGCTTACGGAGAGAGCAGTCTGCGGCCCCTTCCCGCCTCCTCACCTCCCTCCCACCCCGCAGCCCCTGTCCTAGGGCCTCTGCCCCCACGCTGTCCTGTCCGCAGAGTGCCTGGATGAATCCCCAGTGACCTCGGTCTTACCCAGGGCAACACACGCCCCCGCCCCTACCTCACTCAAACCTGCGGAAACTGGCCACGCTCAACCGCTCCCTCCTGCAAACCCCTCCCCCTTCGCAACACCGGTTCACCCTGTCTCCTTCCCTCTCCGCTTCCTTCTCTGTCTCCCTTGGGACTGCTCTCCTTCCGTCCATTCCTTACCGTGATTTCCAAACTTAGAGGAGCCTAAAAATCCCCTGGGCTGCAGGTTAAAATGTAGACCAGACTCCCCGCCCCGCACCCCACCCCCATGCGTTTTGACGGGGTGGTTTGTGTGCAGGCCTGGGACTCTGCATTTTACAAGCCCTCCTGCTCATCTGGGGCACGTGGTCTCTGGACTGCATTTTGGAAGACCTGCCTTAACTGCTGGTGATCCTTGGCTTGGACATTTTGACTCTTCACCATTCACATTGCTTTGGAGAGCCCATCTGACCCAGGCGTCAGCTGCCACCTGGAGTCCACTCCCTGTCTCCAGCCCAGTCACTGCTCCTGAGGTTCAGGCCCACACATCCTACTACCTACAAGAGAGCTCCACGAGGATGTGCAGAAGGAGCTGAAATGTTCCAAGAGGAATCTATCTCCTCCAAGCCTGCCTGTCCTCAAGTTCCCCTTCCCTGTGACGGGCACCATTACCCACCCAGCTACCCCAGTGAGAAAATGTGACTTCCCCTTTTGCACTGCCCCTCACGAAAGACCCATCACTTTCGAAGTTCTGTATTCTCCCCCTCCCATATAGCTCTTATATTCGCCTGTTGCCCTTCACCTCCACTGCCACTGCCCCTCCCAGGGCCCTGTAATTTTTCTCCAGGATGACCCCCTCCCTGGACTCTCTGCTTCCAAGTTTGCTTTCTCCACTCTGGTTTCTACCCAGTGTCCGAGGGGCCCCTCCAGAGCTTCCATCTGACTTAGCCATTCCCCAACATTGGGGCCTTCAGTAGTGTCCTGTTGCCTCTGAGTGGACAAAATGCCACCTTACCCTGGCATACAAAGCCTTCCATGGCTCTCCTCCCATCTCCAGGTTCTCATCTATTAGCAAGATCAAGCAGCCACTTCCCAAGCTTGGGCAGAAACTTCAAAAGATCATGGCAAAGTTTAGTAAGTTTCTGTCCTTGAGATAAAATACAAAGGATCAGATTGCTAAGAATGAGAGATCCTAGCCAGCGTTAAGCTTTACTAATAAGTGCAAGGGTACGGATAATTGTGGGGCGCAGGAAAAGCCTGAGGTCTGCAGCCGCCAGTGCTGCTCCCAGGACACTTCCTGCCACATTAGGAAGTGCCCTGGCTTGGATTTATCAAAAGAGGTCTTTGCGTGATACGTGTGAGGCAACCGAAACTAAAAGGAAGCTAGTTTTGGTCACAAAATATCTCCATTTTATTCTCTGATAGTTACATAGCTTGCACAACATTTCCCAGGGAGCCATTCCCCATAAATCCGTAGGGTCCAGGTTTGTTTACCATCAGCAGTCCCAGACAGTTAGGGCGCATCTGCTAAAAGCATTCCATAGATAAGAGCTCTTCTGCTAGCCAGTATCATGTGTTTGCCCTGGGCTCTGTCACTGGGGTGATTAGGAGGGGATTGGACCTGGTCATCAGGAAAGGTAGAGACAGACCCTTTCCTCTGTCCTGCTTTGCTGCTTCTTGCATATCTGCATTCCCAGAGCTCTGCCCTTGGCCTCTTGCCCCTTCTTCTCCACACAGGAGACCTCCTGTTTCATTCTTGTGGCTCCCTTTTGCTACTCAGTCTCCCCAGAGCTCCAGACCCACATATTCCATTGCCCACTAGACATCACCACCTCGATGTCCTCCAGGTCCTCAAACTACATGCCCATCGCTGACCCCCTCGTTGCCTCTCAGATCCGTTGCTCCTCCTTTGGGCCCTCACTCAGGACAATGACACCCACATCCACGTGGTTGTCCACGGACCTTGGAACATCCTGGTCCTCCTACTCGCTAGCTCTTTAACTTAGGGTACATCAAAGAGGATAACCTCTCTGAGCCTCAGTGTGCACCTCTGTGAAATGGGAATATAGCAAAATCTGCTTCACAGAGCGATTGTAGGATGAAGTGAGATGGTGCAACCAAGTGCTTAACATGGTGGCTGGCACACCGTATGTGCTCAATAGTTATCAGCAAGTGTCCTTAATCTCTCTTCCTGCCATTCCCCACTGCTGCTCAGTACCACGTGCTGTAGGCTCTACCCTCTGCGGGCCCATTTTCACATTCCTCTCTGCAGTGCACCCGTCCCGGCCTCCACCCATGACAACAGCCTTGGAGATGGCTCCAGAACTCCTGTGCGACCCCTCTAACCTGCCCCTCCTCCATTTCCAGGGAAAGCCTTCTCAGTTAGACAGCTGATTCTGTCACTGATTTGGGAAACTCTGTGTTGCTCTGGGGATAAATTCCAAACTTCTTTGGAGGCTGGATAAGATCTGACTGCCACCTGTCCCGTGATTCTCCACCACATTCGAACCGATGAGATGTGAACTTGCAGTTCCTCTGACCTTCAGGGTTTGGCTGATGCACTCCCCACCGGCTGGGACACTCACTTCCTCCTCTCACTTCCATCTGGTTAACCCTCTGACCATCTATCTCCCTTGCTCTCGAACTCTCTCTGTTTCCCCATCAGAGCACTTTCCTGCTGCATGGACACTGCCAGGTCATAAATACACCGGGACTCCTCATGGGGCTGTGAGCCCCAGGGCACCAGGGCCGTGGCTGCTCTTGGCTGTATCTCTGGCACTCAGTGCCCAGGTGAGTAGGTCCCTGATATCAAGTGGGTGGAGTTGTTAAATGGGGGTGCAGGGTGAAATGGGGGGTAATGAGTAAGTGGGAAGAGCCCCTGAGCCTGGGGGTTCTGGCCATGCATAGGGAGGTCTGATTGTATTGAAATTGCTGTATTAATGAGACCTTTGAACCAGGAGGACCTGGGTGAATTGGGCAGTGGGCACTGGAGATCAGACCCCTTGAAACAGATCTAACTAAGCCGTGGCAATTAGCACGGAAGACAAGCCCCCTGCCCTGCCCTCCGTGGTCTGTGCAGGGTTGGGGCACAATAGGTGCTCTGCCTATGGGAGTGGTGGAGGAGTAGGTGGGTTTTCACAAGAGTCCCTTTCTTCCCCCGACATTGTCTGTACCCTGCATGAGACAGAGGCTTCACCCAGATCCGCTCATTTCCTGCAGCAAACTAGTGCTGTAAGCTAGGCGGCGACTACATCTCCCTCTGTTCCATGGGGCTTGTCTCTACGAGCCACTGGAAGGGACAGTTGGGGCTGGGGTTGGGGGTATCATTCCCAGGTTCTGCAGGACACTCTCACTCCCACTCAGTCATTCGCAGGGAGGAGGTGTCGCTGAAAAGTCCCCGCTACCAATTCCAAATCCCACCTGTGCTGTCATCTCCAAATGAAGTAGCACTGATGACCATAAGGGCAATTCAACGGGCTTTGTACAAGGGCCTTGGGGAAGGAGGGTGCAGGTGAGGGTGGCATCAGGCCTTGTGCCCTGGCTTAGGCACTTGTTTCCTTGACCTGCAGGTGGCATGTGGATGCTCCACCTGTGACTCCTCCTTCCTCTCCTTCTGTGTCTTGCAAATCCCATGGCCTCTTGCATCTGCTGCCCATTTTCTGCTGGCTCTGCAGAGGGAGGGTTGAGCCCTGCTCTGAGGAGGGCCATGGTGGAGAGTACCAGGGAGAGGTGTAGGGAGGAGTGGGGAGGCTCTCCCTCCAGGCTGGGGCTGATTTCTTCCGAATCAGCAGCAATCAAACAGGCCTCACCACTGTGAGAATCAATTCCCTCTTCAAGCTCCCCTTCAGCTAGGAGAGAAAAGTGTGTGCCTTCTATTAACACGAGCGTGACCCCGTTTCTTGTGCAATGACAACCCCAGTCTGATTACGCTCAGGGAGCATCCCCACCTCCCTGCCCTCGGCTGTGTGACACAAGCTCCCTCGCATTAACTGACAAGTGAACAGTCCCCCTGCACCTGGTCAGCCTGGGTCCAGTGTGTTGTTGGCCAGCTGTGTGTTCGGGACCCCGGCCCTCTACTTTATGGGAGCGGAGGGCTGGCCCATTACACCGGAAGGGATTTTGAGCCTAATACTTGCTAATTCCAGGCTACCACTGATCATAGCATTGGAATCACCCCCAAACTGGGCTCCCATGTTCAGTGTTGGAGGAAGGGTCTAGACCAGGGGTGTCCAACATTTTGGCTTCCCTGGGCCATGTTGGAAGAAGAATTGTCTTAGACCACACATAAAATACACTAATGCTAACAATAGCTGATGAGCTAAAATAAAAAAGTCCATGCATAATTTTTGTAATGTTTTAAGAAAGTTTACGATTTTGTGTTGGGCCACATTGAAAGCCGTCCTGGGCTGCATGGGGCCCTTGTGGGCTGCAGGTTGGACAAGCTTGGTCTAGACAGTTCTCTAGCAGATCACTGGTTGGATAAGGCCCTCCCTCAAGATACGATGCTGCCGAAGACACCAGAAGAATTTCTCTTCCTGGAGGCAAGACAGCCTCTAAGCTCAAAGCCCAACCCAGCCTGTGTGTCTACTGGGGGTTGTGGGGAGGGCTCCCAGGCCTGGGAGGGGACTGTGTATGTGTTTCTTGGTTCAGAAATTCTCTTGCTCATCAAATATTTATTGAGCATCTGCTGTGCTCAGGGGAGTGGAAAGAAACGTGTGGTCAGTTGGAGCTCCTTTGCCACCCAGCTCAGCCTCTTACTTGAGAGTGATCTGGTCAAACAGCCCCTGGCCCCTTGGATGTGGCCATGCGCCCCTCAGCCTCATGCTGCCAGCATGAGGATGAACTGGGACAGTGATGCTGGCAGAGAGTGGGCCTCGCCCCACACAATCCCCTCCTCCCTCCTCTGCAAGCACGGCAACAATAAGCCATCCAGCTCCAGCCTTCTCCAGGCATCATGAAGGACACCGAGGTCATTCAGAAAATGCCACCGTCCTTAAGTGCATGCAGACCTGTGGCGGGGCAGCCAGGGGCATGTTCAGAAATACCTTTGGTACAGCGTGGGGACCACTGCCCTGCATTATGGGGACTCAGAGGAGGGACCTGAAGCAGTTTTGTGGGATGATGCTGAGTTGAGCTCGAATGGCTCAGCATTTGGAGAAGAAAGGGGGAAGGGCATTGCTGGGGCATGGAACAGCTGGGGCTAACGCACGGATGCACAGAGGTTGGGAGGGAGGAGGAGAAGAGAGAAACCTGCGTGGTGGGGAGTGTGAAAGCGAGTCCTCGGTGCAAGACAGTGATTCTGGGCAGGCACCCTGCCTTACAGAGAGGGGTGCCCTTCTGGCATCTTGAGGGGCTATTCTAAGCTCTCCACTTACAGAACAGCAGTCTTGGGGTAACATTTTCTCCCCTAGTACTAGACACTCTTAATACAGGTCTCTGTTCTTTATTATTTTACTTCCCTTAGCTCTTGAGTAGAGGTGAAACTCCCATTTGCTTGGTCTTGGAATAACTTGCCCTGTCTTTCTTCCTGCAAAATAGCAAACCATCCAACTCCAGCCTTCTAGGCGCCTTCTCTCTGCCTTATAGTTCTCCCTACTACTTCTCTCTGTCTGGCAAACCACACATCTGCTACTTTGTTTTTAATTCCCTACTCTAGAATCTTGGCTGTGTGAGGGCAGGGACCTCAGTTGTCTGCTACTGTCCCTCCAGCCCTTAGTGGACCGCTGCTCTAATCAGTAAGTGTTCAGTGTGTATTTGAAGAACAAAGGAATGAATGAATGGCAGCTGGGTGGATGATTCTTGGATCACTTGCCATGGGGCAGGTTCACGGGGCAAGATGTTGAGTAAGTCATTCCAAGCCCAAATTCATCCAAGATGTTGCATTTCTCTCGGGTGTGTGGGAAATATTATAGGATGCTCAAAGCTGCCCAGGAGGTAAGACAATCCTGAAATTATGCTAAGGGCTAAGGGCCATGATCTCTCCCGATAATCATGGCTTGTCGTGGGGTGCTGATTGCAATGGTGACGGCATGGCTGAACAGGATGGCAGTGGTAGGATACCACAAAGGGAGAAAGGGTTTTAGCCTTGGTTCAAGCGAAGTCTGTCAAATAGCATTGAGAAGGGGTACATCCTTTCCTCATGGTGTTGTTACGTGTCATGATGTCAATGACGTTTCCTAACCTCCAGCAAGCTTCCAGACTGGGTTCTGCATTCTCTGTGACTCAGGTCCCCAAGGGACAGTGATATTAAAAGGAAGGAAGGCCCTCATAGAAATGTAGTAGAACATCAGTGGTTATGAATGGACACCTTGTGCCCATAGCCCATTCCTACCCTCACCATGTCTGTGGGCACTCTCAATGGATGGGGTGCCTCTCACATTCCCACCCCCAAATGCTGTGTTAGCCCCATGCCAGGCCCAGAGGTAGGCACTAGCTAGGGAGGCACACACAGCAGTATGCTGTACAGCCAGGACCAGCTACAGGTCCGATGGAGAAGCAGGACAGTGGCGGCAGGAGGGGTCGGGTTGGGTGGGGACAGCACACAGGAATCTTTAGGTGCAAAGTGAGTCTGGAACATGATCCCAAGACGCAAGATTTATGACAGGACTGAGAAGACCCCTAAGGGTGAGTTCAGTCACAGGGTGCGGGGAGGGGAGCGCTCCAAAAAGCAGCAAGCATAAAGGTGGGGTGTGCGTGTGTGCGTGCGTGCGTGTGTGTGCGTGTGTGTGCATGTGCGTGTGTGTG
>PVJL010005049.1:0-115776 GCA_004026885.1 Lyroderma lyra
GTCCCCAAATAAACATTAAACTATTGATTGTGTCCATGGGTTATTTGTTTGATCATCATGCTAAGTGAAATAAGCCAGACAGAAAAAACAAAGAACTGTATGACTTCACTCATATGCGGAATATAAAACTGAAAGCAACAAAGAAAAAAAGAAATGAACAAACAAATCACATCCTTATTGTCCCAACCCATTGCCTAGCTGATTCCTGCTTATCCTTCAGGTGTTAGCTTCAATGTCACCTCTTCGGAGAGGATTAGAGAGGTTAAGTTACTTGAGCCATGGCACACAGCTGGGAGAGCCAATATGCAGATCTATGCAAATGGAGAACTTGGCCCCAGCGCCCTCTCCTGCATCATCTTAAAATACAAACCTTTCTTCAATTCCATGTCTTGTGATGGCTTCTTGCCTCCCATTCATTGTTTATTTCACTTCAGTTGGCTTCGTTCGTTTCTTTGCTTCTCCCAACCCTGAAACTCTTCCTACTAGAGTCACCTGTGACTGTCTACGATTATTTGTTGAGTCTGGTGGGAATGGTTTTCTGCCTTTGTTTTTCTTCAGCATTTGACACTACTCTCTCCTTTCCTTAGCATGTTGCATTGGGCTTATATAAGCACAGCCGTTTAGGGTTTTCTCTGCTTCTATAGCCCCTCATACTTGGTCTTCTTTAGGGGCTCCTTGTTTCCTTGCTTACCCTTCAGACGCTGGTGTGTCAAGGTTCTTCCCCTGGTCTTACTCTTGTTGCATTCTGCATGTTCTCTCTGGGAAATTCATGTACACCCATGGCTTCATTTACCGCCTACGTACTGATCATCCCCTGAGCTAAAGACCCATAACTTGAATCCCTACTAAACTTCTCTAACTGCATGTCCCAAAGGCACTGTGTTAGTCAGCAGCCACATGGAGATACCATGCGTAGGTGGAAAAGCCCAGCTGAACTCTATCCAAAAAGTGAGCATCAACCACCCCCATGTGATGGAGCCGTCTTGGACACCCACCCCCATTGGGCCTTCAGGAGACCGCAGCCCAGCCGGCATCTGACAGTAATTATCTGAGAGACCCCAAGAGCACTGCCCAGCTGAACCCCGTTGACTCAGAACCATGAGCAGCAATCAGAAATTATTGTTCTAAATTACTAAGTGTTGGGACAGTTTGTTATGTAGCAATAGACAGCTGGGACAGGCATTTCAAACGTAATATTCCCAAACTGAACGAACTGTCTTTCTCCTAAATCGTGGACTCTAGCAGTCCCTGTTCTGGTTGATGGCATAGCTTCCACCCAGTCCTGAACCTAGAATTCATCCTTCTTTCCTTTCCTCGTTGATCAGCTTCCACATACAGCCAGCTTCCCTCCTACTTCTCCAAATGCTGTCATTGAAATGGCTCCAATGGCTCTCCCTCCCTCTCCCCCCGTCCCAGTTCCTGTAGTCAGGACCCTCGCCATTTATCCCCTGTGCAGTTACGTCACCATCTTAGCTGGTCTCGTCACTGGCCCCTGCAGTTCCTTCTCTCCTCTGCTCTTGGTCATCTTCCTGAAACGTAGATCTGATGTTGGGTATGAGGCCTCTCGTGGCTCCAGTTGTTCTCAGGCTTAAGTGCAAGCTTGAGCAGGTACACAGGCCCTTTGCAATCCAGCCCACTATCTCTTCACTTCCATTTGTTTCTGAGGCTCTTTCCTGTCCATTCTCTCCTACTCATACCAACCCTCACCTCCCCCAGAAGGCCCTGATCCCGCATCTCTGGCCCTACTGCACACTACCCTGTCGTGGTTAAGAGCTCAGACTCTGGTGCTCATGGTGGTGGCCTTGTCACTTTCTGGCTGTGTGAGACCAACTTACTTGGTCCATCTGTGTATCAGTTGCCACAATGGAAACAATAGTAGGGACTACCTCCCTGTGAGGCCTTAAAAGTTTAACTGGTAGAGGATGAGAAGAGTGCTTAATAGGTTGCAAACACATCAGTGGGCTGCCGCTGGTGTTTTCTCTTTCCCTGAAATTCTGCCTCTGGCTACCTGCTCCTGGCCCAGCAGTTACTGGCCCAGAAACTCCCTATATGACTTCCTGAGATTGGAGACTGTCTTGTCAGAGGGGAGAGAGACCTTATATTGAGGATGTTTATGAATAAATGTGACACTAATGAACGTGATTTCCCAGGTTTCAGAGGAAGGCAGTATGTTTGTGCTCTCTTTCAAGAACTAAGGTCACTGATCCCTGCTGTAGGGACTCTTTTCTCGGTGGCCGTGAGCACTGGAGTTGGGCAATCCTAGGGCCGGAATGCAGTACTGCTACTTGTCACTGTGCATTCTTTGTAGAAGAGCATTCTCTCAGGATGACTATAGTTCATTTAGTCATGTGCTGTGACTTGCAGTTACTTTCAGTGCAACAGCTGTGCCCAGGGCAGGGTGTTGTCGGGACAGGCTTACACTGCTGGCCCCATGAGATGGGGACGGAGGCCCCTTCAGCACCTCAGCTCTTATTGTCTGCAAAAGCAATGGCAGGAGTTCCCTCAGGACCTCGCAGGAGGCATTTGCCTTTGTGGAGACTATGAAGAGTTCATAGGATACAGAAATTTTCACAGGCCCATGGAGAGTCCCACTGTAAAAACAAAAGTGTAATGTATTTTATGATAAGTGTTTTGTTTAAATATGTGGGTCTGTGTTCATTCAGTTTCTCAACAAATATTTACTGAGCAACTAATGTGTGCCAGGTCCACTATAGGGGCAGAAACTTATTTATATTTATGTCACCAGCACCTCGTACAGTGCCTCGTGTGTAATATGGGCCACATGCTGTTTGCAATGCTATTACTCAGTCTGGCCGGGGTTCAGAGCGGGGGTCATGTGTGGGTCTGTGGAACAGACCTCCTTTCTGTCCCTGGACCTAACTAACCTTCCCTGGGATGTAAAGCTCCTGATTTTGGCCTCCTTAATCAACCAAGTCAACTATTACACTTCCCAAGTCAGGAATACATTGCCAGGATACTATTTAATAAGGATCTTTGTGACTAAGGTCTTAAAGTTGAAACATAAGCAAGTAGTGCTGGGTGAAAAAACCTTGTGGGATAAACATTGCCGCTCCCTAGAAAATTCTGGGAGTTCCAGCTTGGTTGCTGACCTTGCTTTGCTGTTTATCTCTTAAGCTCCCGATGTATATAGAACGCTGCCCTGGGTTCTGGGAAACAGTGAGCTGTGCTCCCTGTCCGCAAGTCGGACACATTTTAAGTGGGAATGTAATAAAGGACCTATCCAAACAGCTTAACCATTATAAACAGAGAAAACAAGTTCTATGGGTAACAGCTTTCAGCAACTCCGGATATAGTCTTGTCCCAGTGTTTGGCCATGTCTTCTGTCACAGAGAAGCAAAGTGAAACGTGGGAAGATTGTCCAAACATCATGGAATTAATGGTATGTTCTTTTTAGCCTCCAGGCCTTTGTACGTGCGGGTTCCTTTTTTTTTCACACCCCTCACCCCTCTATCTATCTAACTAAAACTCATACTTTAAATATCAACTACGATTTAATCTTGAGAGCCCTTGGTGACTAGCCTCTACACACACACACACACACACACACACACACACACACCCCTACATTAGTGGCTCCTTTCTTGTGGCCCCAATAATAACGTGGTATTGTGATTTGCTCTCGAATTCTCCGTACCCTCCTCCCACTGGATTGTACGTTCTGGAACTGGGGGGACCTTATCTGTCGTGCTCACCATTACATGTCTATAGGCTGGCACATGGTGGCAATTCAGTAAATACTTGCTGAATGCATGCGTGCCTGCAGGAATGAATGAAGGCAGAACCAATATTGGAATAAAAGTTTGATCTGTTGGTTAAGTATGTTGTGCAGTAACTTTCCAGGTATTTTGGGGCTCCCCATCGCGGGGGGCTGGTACATGGCATCCGTTGCTGCAGTGATATCGTGCTTATGAAATGCCTCAGTTCCCAGTAAGATTTAGTGCCCATGGCAGGAGTAGGATGCTACTGAGAGGGAAGGCCGAGGCTTGACCCCTGTCTGGCTAGCTGGCTCTCCCTCTGGAACTTTCTGCCTTAAGTGGAGCTTCATTTAGATAAACCATTTCATTCATTACCGTGTGCAAATGGTTCAGAGGCGCATGACAGACGAGAAGAGAGGACGTGAACAACTAAGAACAAACTACAAAAAGAATCCTAGGGATGCATGACCCATCACATTCATTTTCCACTGAAAATAAGACTAAAGTCTGTGGAAGGGACAAGGAATGTTTCAGAACTACAGCAGTAGAGGTGAGGGTGAGCTAACCAGCGGTGTTTAATCTGGAGTAAATGTGTTTCATTCCAAAGACCAGCGTTTGGTAAAATGTACAATAAATATTTATCTTAGTATGTCTCCTCTGACAGTCACCAAAATAGGAAGTTTTTGATTTCACTTCCTAAATCCATTTTTTGCTCTGTTAGTTATTAGGGACTTTTCAAATAAATTATCCATGAAGAAATCTGTACTCTGCCCCACTGTTTTCTGTCTGAAAGCGTGGTCATCCAGAAAAAGGCTGGCAGCTCAGAAACTGGGTCCTACCTGCCTGAGGTGTATAATTCCCAGAATCTGAAAGATTAAGCTGAACCGTTGTAAGTGAAATGACCCGAGGCAGAGAGCCCGGGGGCTGCTGCCTGCTTGCTGTAACCTTCTGAGAGGGCTCTCCATGCAGTGGGGACCGACCGTGAGGACTGCCGGACCTCCCAGTGCCTCCCACACAGCCATTGTCTCATCAGAGGACCGCACCTCTGAAGGCCCTTTAGTCACATGACCTGCTGCAGGTGTAGAATGAACAAGCCATCCCTCTCTGAACATGACTCTCTTGTCTTTCTGCTTTATTTTTTATTGTATGAAAGTGCCTCTACTTTTTAATTTAACACATTTAGATTAGTTCTTCACATGGACCATAAGTTGGCAATTACTTAACGTTAGTCTAATTTTTTCGCAACCTTTTTTATTGTGGTATAACTTACTGTGTTTAAAGGCACGGCTCAGGGGTATTAAATACATGCATAATACTGTACAGCCATCACCACCATGAACCTCCCAAACTCATTTTATAAAACTGAAACTCTACACCCACTAAGCAATAACCCCACTTTTTCCCCTCTGCCTGGCCCCTAGTAATCTCCATTCTACTTTCGGTCACTGTTATTTTGATTATGTTGAGTTTCTCATACAAGTGAAATCAATCACACAGTATCTGTCGTAGTTGTGATTGGTTTATTTCATTTAGCATAATGTCCTCCTGGTTCATCTGTGTTGTAGCATATGTCCGAATTCTCCTCCTTTTTAAAGGCCGAGTAATATTCCATTCATCTGTCAATGGATGCTTGGGTTGTTTTTACATTTTAGCTACTGTGAATAATACTGCTATGAACATAGGTGCCCAAATGCCACTTCGAGATGCTGCTTTCCACACTTCTGGGCATGCACCCAGAAGTGGAATCAATGGATCATATGAATCATATGGAAACGGCCATACCGTTTTCCACAATGTCTGTACCATTCCCACCAAGAGTGCACAGGGTTCCAATTACTCTACATCCTCACCCACAGTTGTTATTTTTTGTTTTACTTTATTTATTACAGTAACCATTTTAATAAGTGCGTGGTGGCATCTCACTGTAGTTTTTGTAGGCTATTACAGAGAATGTTGAGCTCAGAATCCTTTACATAATCGCAGATTAGGTGTGTGAATGAGTTAGGCTTCTTGTTATCTCAGTTAATAACTTGATCCATCAGGTTTCCAAAGGAAATTGAGGCTACCTTCCACTAATGTGAGGTCCATCTGCCAACATCAACAGTGACAGGAACTGTGCTGGGTAATTAAATTCCAAATTCAGGGAAACCCAGGATCAAATCTCATCTCTGCTACTTACTAGCTATGTGATCTCTAAGACTCAATAGCCTTAACTAAATAAGAATAATAACATTCTCTACCCCCAAGAGTTCCTATGAGATAATGAGATCTTAAATGAGTTAAATCATTTAGGAGTTAATTGAGATAATGTATAAAAAGCATGGCACACATTGAGAACTCCATAAATATTATCTATACTAATGATGAAGATTCTTTTTTAAAAATGCCTTGCATTCTAAAAATGCGAAGCAGACTTTTGGTTGAAACCAACCTCTGAATGCCAACAGGGAAAACTATTCCAACAAGGGCATAAGGGGTAAATCCCCCCAAAAAACAAAAAATCAAGGGGATAGAATGATGTTTCTAATCTTAGCGTTTAGGAAAGAATACGTTTTTCATCATTCGTCAACAGAGATCTCTTAGGAATACCAGAAGAGAGCACAATCAGAACGAGTGAAAACACCTCGTTATGAGGAACAAATTTTCCTCATAAAACCCTCAGATCAAGTTGATGAACATCAACTTTTCCTCCTTGCTTGGGGGATGTAACCAGGAAACCAGCCAACATGCTAAATGGAGCTGCTGTTTTAAGAGAATGTTATTTTTATTCATCAAAATAACATTAGTTATTAAACATTATTGAGGTTCTAGTTTGTGAAAGAACTGTGCTTAGATGTAAGGAATCAAATCTGAGTATGACATAGCCCTGTCCTCGGGTTCTTAAGTGGGAAAATAGGATACACCCGTTTTGGTTTTCTTTTTAAAAGCTATAATCGGCATCAAGAGTTAAATGTTTTATAACTGATGGCAGTTCTCATAGAATAAGAAGATGTGGGCTCTAGTTTTGGTTCCACCAATTGTTAAGTTTGTATCCTGGGAAAATCCACTTACATTCTTTGAATTGTCAATTTTTCAAAGGCCAAATGGAGACGATAATATCGGCCCTACCATTCTTGTAAGGTTGATGTAAGAGTCGAATGAGCTAAGGTTAGGAAAGTACATGATAAATGATAACACTACTGCATCCATGGTACAGTCATTTCCTTTCTTCTGACTTCTCATACAGCGACACTAACAAACTTTTCCTTTCTTGTTTCCTGTCTCAGTTTATGAAATATCTGGTTGTTGTATCCCTGTGCATGTATTATGCGTGCATATCAAGTCTTATGGAACTGATGGAGCAGAACTAAGCACAGACATCAGGGCTCCTAAGTAATATTCCAACACTTAATCCAGAAGACAACAATCGGCTGCACCTACTTCAGAAGAAACTGTTTCACCCTCGATTTGCAGTGGAGGGAGCTGAGCATTCACTCACATAACACTTACTCAATAGATGCTTGTGAAGAGCTTTCCCTGGGCCAGGGGCCCAGCGATTAACTGAAAGGATGAGATCCAGAAAAGGCAGGGAGTTCAGTTTTAACATTGACCTTGCTGGTAACTTGTTGGCATTGAGTAAGTCATTCATCTTCCTGTCCTTAATTTCTTCCTCTGTGAACTGAAGGTTGGTTAGTGTGCAAAGCACACAGTGAATATTGTGCCTGAAAATATGGAAATACAGAGACAAAGTGAAACAAGGAGGGCTGTGGAATCCTTTCTGTTATGCTGAGAGGGCTTGTGGTTTCTACTCCTGGGGATGAGAGTGGGCAGTGGGAAGCGCAGGGGGTTGGTGGAGGCCAAGGTCAGCACTGGGTGGGTACAGGAATTTGAGAGAGTTAGGTAGTTTTGGAGGGAGGTAGGGCAAGATAAGACTGGCAGCTTCTGGGATATCTATCAAGAATGAGGCAGGAAATAACTCTATGTCAGTATTTAAGAAATTTTAAAATTAAAGTTGTTTGGGGCCAAAGGATTTTTTTGTGGGACGATGAGAGAGCTCATGTTTTGTCCCGAAACTTAAAAGTTGATGATGGTTCTCCACTGAATGACTTGGCACTTTTTTTTTCATCCTGGATTGTCTAAATGTTGTGTGTGCGAGGTGCCTCAGCTCATGGTGAACCATGTTAAACATAGGTGAAAGCAGTATTTAACTACAAGACGAAGGAAGAGGAAGTTAATGAAATAATAATGTCCAAGACAGAGACTAAGATGGGCTAGGGGGGAGTCCTGAGAGGAAGAGAACGAACACCCAGTGAGTTTATGTCGGTGCCTGCTGTGTCCTGGGAACTTAGAGCCATGCAAGCAGCTGTTCTACAGATCTGAAAACTGAGGCATAGACAGAAGAAGCAACTTCTCTAAAGTCAGGGAATGACTGCTGTTGAGCTCAGGTTTAAACTGCGGCGAGTATGAAGTTACTCTTCTCTCAGAAACTCGGTCAAGGATTCAGCAGCCTTGGTGTACTCTAGCCTTACAGAATGGTCTCTCGTCGGAAAGGGCAGAGCTCACTTGCATTATCTGAAGATGTTATTCTGTTGTGGGGCCTTGGATTCAGGCAGAGCTCTGTGAGTGTCCTATTGTCATCCTGTAATAATGACTGGGCCTGGCTAGCATTTCACAAAACCTGCTTACCCTGTTTTGTTAGAAAAACCATGCAGTGGAGGGCTAAGGAGCCTCAATGCCATGGTCATTTGGGAAAACGCCCATTGAGGATAGACTATCCAATTCCTAGAGGCCAATCTCTTTCAAAATGCATAGTTTCATGGACTCACAGAACTTCAGAACTAATGAGACTGTAGAATTGTTGCAATGTTGCTCAGTCTAGGTTAGGAGAAAGCTGGGGCAAGGGTTCATTTCTGGCCCTCCTGTCCCCCTGCACTCAGCATTTTCCTGTCTGTGACAATCATGGGTGCATGATTAAACTATTTAACCAATTCCTGAATTTGTAATTATGAACCCATGAAAAGGGCATTTATCATTTGAATCATTCCAGAAGCATATGTCAGAACTTAAAAAGGAAAAACTTCTTCCAATGACTCTGTTCTATCTAGGCTATTTAAGGTGACTGTCGTTGCCCACTGTGGAAATTTGAACACGCCCTTGCTGGTCCCTGGACTGAGTTCTGCCAGTCCCTGTGAACTCGGAAGTGCCAGCCCTGAAGGTTCGTCGATTCTCATCAAGGATAAAACTGAAAATAGGAAGGCTTTGGTTGCTGACTGGGAGATAAACTTGCTTAAGCAGACTGCCAAAAGCAGCGGATCATATGAAAAGCCACATGACTAACCAGAAATAATTGGAGCTTAAAAGATGCCAGTGTTGATGAGTAAGATTTCTTTCATCAGAGGATCTAGTTAAAGCAAATTCACCCACTCACGAGTTCTTAAGTGCCATTATCTTTCACCCTGGAACTTTTCACTTGGCTTGATGTCATTTCCTTAACTCAGAAATGTCAGCCTCTATTGACTGTCCATTTATTTCTCTATTCTGTACATCTTAAAACCTGTTGTGTACGAGGTGTGCTGAAGGGTACGAATGATTCTGTGGAACTGGAATTGAGGATTGTGGTGGGGATAGAAGAGGTAGGTCTATGAGACCCCCTAAAGAGGTGACAGCTGAAGCCATGGATTTGCATGAGACTATCAAAGAGGGAGGAGTGGCTGGACGGCAGAGCCTTGGGGGCTCCCCACCTGCAGGGTGTGGGAAGGTGGAGACAAGCCTGGAAGGGAGACTGAGGAGCATTGGCAGGGAAAAGGGGAGAAGGCAACAACATGGCCCACGGTCCACTAAGCTGAGGCAGATGAGAGTCTGAGGAGGAAGGAGAGGTCAACAGGGTCAAACACCTTAGAGAGTGCTGGATGAGCCTGTTGAAAGTGGCACTGAGCTTAGAAGAGGAGATCGAGTCACAGGTAAGGAAACAACCTCAGTAAGGAATGCAGATGTTCTTTTGAGATATTTGATAATGAAAATTGTGGAGATGGACTATAATGAGGGAGGGATACCTGGAAGGGGCCTAACATCTGAGAAGAAGACGGACATGGCCCGTGAGAGAAGAGCTGCAGGAGCCTGTGCACCGAGGGAGAAATTGTCACCAGACAGCAGTGATCCTAAGCTCCTTCCTACCAGGGTAGAGAATAAATAATATGTTCATTCTTTGAAATTAAAAACAATAATGTGTTATTTAAAAATCAGGTTTTTAAGAAGAAAACCATGTACATAAAACTAGTTCAGGGAAACTGAAGGAACTTCCCAAGTGCCTATATTGTATCTCTTTTTATATATTCAGTGTCCAGCACCAGTCCTGTCATATAGTCACATGCAATAAATGGTTAGTGGAGAATATATCATTGAGCTTCGGGGCAGACCATTTTAGGGACATGTTGTTGTAACTTGGAGCTCATTAATTCATCTAAATGTCCTTTCAGTGGGAGGAGGGCTCTCCAGGCCTTGTTTGAGAACTTTTTCCCCTGCCACTTTGAGATTGCTGCTATCTCTTCAAAGTGGCTAGAATATTCGGAACCCACAAGCTCTAGGGGGAAATAAGACCCATCCAGAGCACAATTATGTTATGTTAGGAAAGTGTCCTCAAGCAGGAAAATGTGGTGAACTTAGCAAAGAGGAATGTTTATTATTTTTATTCCTTAATTCATCATTTACACTCTTTCCACTTTGCACAGTATTTACAGAGCACCTGCTATGTGCCAGGTACTGTTCTAAGTGCTGGAGACAGACAGAAAAGCCTCTTCATGCACGGAGATTACATTGTCATGAATGATAACAATGTCATATGATGTCATGTAATGATGAGTGCATAAAGGAAAAGTAAAGCAGGTTACAGATATGAAGAATAAAGGTGGGAGGACTGCTTTCTCATGTCCAATGGCCTTAGGAGGTCTCCGTGAGAAAACGCTGAACAGTAGGAGATCTGGATGAAGCACGTCTCAGGCAGAGAGCATAGCCAGAGCTAAGACTATTCCTCCCTGAGACAGGAGTGGACCTGGCGTGGTTTAGGAAAAGTGAAAAGGTCAGTGTGTTCGGAATAAAAGGAGCAGTCGAGAGTGGTACTTACTACATTGGGAAGAGGCCAGATTACATAGGACCTTGAAGGCTTTTATTCTCAGTGTGATTGGAAATCATTGGATGGGTTTTGAGCAAGAAAACATTTTAAGGCATGCATGTTTAGAGGATTGCTTTGACTGCTATGTGGAAAGAGACCATGAAAGAGCAAGATCTGAGGCAAGGAGATGAGTTAAGAAGCTGCTACAGTAATCCAGGCGAGAGTAGACATTTGAACACTAATGACAGTGGTGATGAGGAGGAGAGGTGAAAACATTCTAGACGTATTATTCATTTTTTAAGTATCAGATTTACTGGGATATCATTCACATAGAATAAAGTTTAATTGTGCCTTATCAAAGCATAAATTCAGAGGTAAATACGACAGGACTTGATAATAAAGTTGATTCAAAGTGAAGGAAAGAGAGGCAGTAAAAATGTCACTTGGATTAGAGATTAAGCAACTGGATGGACACTGGTGGCATTTGCTGAGATTCAGAGAACTGGGGAGAAGAAAACTAAGTATATCACTGGACCAGAGATGACCCATAAGCACATAGAAAAATGCCTAGTGTGATATAAATTTAAAATATATTTGGGACCATTCTTTTTCTTACATAATATTTCTCCTTTATTATCAGACACAAAGAGCAAATCAAAGGTCCCGTTACTGAAATCAGGAAATAGAGTCAGAGAGGTGCAGCAGGAGACTGATTTTCTGTTCAACAGCCTTGCTGGGATCTAGGAAGTTTTCTATTTCTACTCTCTGGGAGCTGGAATAGTCTCTTAGTTCTGGCAGAAGATTAATTTTCCCTGAAAGCCAGATAGCAAATTATCATGCAAGGTATTTTCTCTAGGAAGCTCAAGAATGAATTATCATATTGGATATTTTTAGCAGGCTGTAGAATGCCTTCTGTTAGTAGCCTCTATAGAAAAAGAACAAGAACATATATCAGATGGTATATCATTGTGGCCCAGTAAATCGCTGATATGTAAAATTTGGTGATCTCCATTGGGATTCCCCACCATTAATTCTACAAGCCTGATTTTGTGATGTACCAATAGCTTTTGAGTTGTGTGTATTTACATATAAATTTACTAACTACTTTAAGGTGTATATGTATATACACAAGTATAAGACTTAAGTTTAACAGTAAAATTATGGATAAAAGAATGGGAGAAAGGCCAACAAAGTTGAATGCAGGGAGAGTAATCTAGAATAAAATTTTTTAATGGGAAGTACTTGGTTTGGATTCTTGCTTTGTCCTGAACCTTGGAGACTCCCATGTCTCAGTTATCTATTGCTGTGTAGCCAATCACCCCTGTGCTTAGTGGCTTAAGACAACTCTCTTCTAGTCGTGTAAATCGAATGAGCTCACTGGGCAGACTTCACTTGGGGTCCCTCATGCAGTTGTAATCATAGAGCTGCTGAGGTTGCATCCATGTGAAGGTTCAACTGGCCGAGTGTCCAAGATGGTTTCTTCATTGTGTCGGACATGTCTGTGCTCCTCTGAGTGGCCTTTCTTTCCGGCAAAGTAACTTACTTCTCATATAGCAGCTCAGGGCTCCAAAAGGCAGAAAGTGGAAAATTCCAGTCCTCACAAAGGCCTGAAACTGACACGATGTCATTTCTAGCATATTTTATTGGTAGAAGTAGTCAGAGGTCAGCCCAGATTCCAAATGGTAGAGGAAATGGCTCCATCTTTAGATATAGGTGTGGCGTGTGCAAGGAGGGAGGGAAAGAATTGAAGACAGTTATTTGGGAGATGAGCCAATCATCCTGGTCATAACTTTTGGTCAATGTGATCTATTCAATTAAACTGTACAGAGGTGTAGTAGATATGGACAATCATATGTGCCTCAGTCATTCATGTCCTACAAGTCAGCTCTAGAATGGGGTTATAGAAAAGTGGGAACCCAAGAAAGGTGGTACGAGTTCGAGGTAGAACAAGTCCAGAACTGACTGGGAGTTGAAAGGATATGTGGGAGGAATCAGCAAGAGTTAGTAGGCATAATACTGGGAGCCAAACACAGTGCTGCCAAGGGATTTCTGGAAAAGTGAGAAGAGCAGGCAGCAGGACAAGAGCCAACACAAGAACTGAGCAGCTACTCGAAGAACTCCCACCCCCAGGGAGCAGCTAAACAGTAATAGAGAAGCAGATAAGTAAATTATTAACAAACTGCTTTAAATAGTTAATAAGACAGAAATAAGGCAAGGTTAAAAGTGTAAGAAGCAGCAATTTAGTCTTGGACTGATAGTTATTCAGTCAGGAAAGTCTTTTAAACTCAGCTGCTCAACCCCTTCCAGTCATCCCTAAAGAAATTTCCCTCTGATTGGACAAGAATCTGTAAAATCCACTGCACCCGTAGTTTAAGGAATTCCCCATTCTTGTTGTTGTGAAGAGTTATGTCACTCCCCTCTGGCAATCATAAATTTTCAGTTAGCTAATACCAAATGTTTGCAGAGTGCTTGGCATGTGGCACTTGATAAATGTCAATTCCCTTTCTTTCTTTATTTTAGTGGCAAGGTATGCAGAAGACCTATTAGCAAGAAGCAACTCCTGGCCCCATTTCATGAAGGTAGAGCTGATCTGGCTTTGTAATCAACGTGTTAGCCATCCTCAATTTGTGGGTGTTTCTCAGGTAGTCCCATGCTATGGATCAATTTGAATTAAAATTATTGTCATCATAATTTTTGTATTTGTGCATGTAGATTCCAATGTAGAAACAAATTTAGCAATCTTGAAGTGTGGTTGCCTACATAGTGTGTAAAATGGTCTGCTATGATCCAAGTTCCTTTGAAACCAAGTTCAATAAGGCCAGTGTTTCCCAACCTTTTCCCACTTGTGCACCCTTTTAAAACTTATTTCTATAAATTGTACTCCTCATTTTTAAAACAGCTGCTTTTACATACTGATACTTTTGTTCAGTGCCTATCTTAATGGAAAGTAGTGGAAATGAGATAATAAGCTAGGGAAGAAAAATTACTACACTAAAAATGCAAACCACAGATTTAATTTTATGATGTTCATAATAGTTAAATATTGATAATGATGATAAAATATTTAAACATTAAATGAAAAAACTACTTGAAAAGAATCACGATTCAAGACTGTACTTTGACTCAGTCAATAACTAAACTGATCAAACAGTCTGGCTATGGATGTATTTATATGTTTGGGGAAGTTCTAAAAAGGTCTCAAATGGATTGTTCTGAAACTGTGCATAATGATTGGTAGAGGAGAGCTTTGGGGGAAGGGTTCATAGCCACGCCCTCACCCATCATCATTTGCTAATGTGATCTAATTTTGAAGTGTCTCCATTAATGGTGATTCAAACATAACATTTATTGTTCCATAACAAATGTTTTGCATTTTTTTTCACTTTGTCTTTTTTCCATTATGGATTGTTTTCCATTATGGATTGACTTCAACGAACCCAAATGTCTATCAACAATAGAATATTACAAAACAATGAAAAAGAGCAAGCTATTGTTATATATAACAACATGGATGACTCTTGCAGTATTGATGTACCCCTGAATGGCCCAGCACATACCCCTGGGCTTATGTATACCACTGATTGGGAATAGATGAATTAGACAGAAGTTGAGACCATCAGAAGGAAAATATTTGCGGGCCACACTCTATAATAAGAACTTGGTAGACATTTTTAGGAAAGTTCAAACATTGACTGCCTCCTTTATTTAAAAATCTAAATAAAGATTTATATATGAAGGTGAAATAATTCACATAAACACTTTTATGAGAATCCCAGCTGTGACATCCGGTATTAGCAGAAACCATCAGCAGCACACCCTGATACAGAGGGCCAGTGTTGAATACCGTAAATTCAAGTGAGAAATGACAAAATCTGTCTTAATTTCCAGAACTACCCAGTTAATCAAAAATCTGGAACTATTCCCAGGATAGTTTTTTTTTAAGTCTAGACAAAACCTCAAGATAACCTTTGTATAATTGGTGTAATGCCAATAGAACGTAAGATATTTAAGAATCTGTGTTATCAAAGGGGTTTTACA
Organism: Lyroderma lyra; assembly: GCA_004026885.1. Taxonomy (NCBI): domain Eukaryota; kingdom Metazoa; phylum Chordata; class Mammalia; order Chiroptera; family Megadermatidae; genus Lyroderma; species Lyroderma lyra. Next base: position 14,842 of record PVJL010005049.1, read on the forward strand.
GAGAATAAAGACTATGACAGAAAGGTGAACACAAATCATTTGTGTGTCTTGTTGTGGGGAGGTGGGGGGAAGGGCAAAGAAACATTCAAGGGAAAGAAGAAACAGATCTACAATGTGGAGGAAGTTGATCAGACTTCAGCTTCCCCAGAGGATGAGCATAATTTAATTATTAACATGTACTTGGCACCAGATTTATTTCCAACACAAAGACTTCAACTCAAACCTAGGAAAAACCCCAAGAGAGAAAAAGAGACATTTATTTGAAAGTGAGTGTTGTGGTTGAAATAATAAATGAAAATATTTGTATTTATCCAATAGTGGCCAATGGAATAGGTAAAGCTAGATGAGAGTATCACTTATTACTACTTCCCTGTGAAAAGGTATTTCTCATTCATTACTTGGGGTCCTTAGATAGCTTTGTGTTGTGTCAAAGGTCTTAGAGTTGAGTCTATTTAGAGCACGCTCATCTTTCCAAGAATTTTCATTGACCAGAATATTTGAAACTTTGGCACTTGCTGAGAGGCTCAAATAAACCACATAAATAATTCTCATTGGCCCATATATGATATATTAATGATATAGTTCAAAGGACTTCTGATTTTATCCACTCACTCCTTTCAATGTTACCTAGAAGTGTATCTATTCCATTTGGCCAATTGTAGCTATAATTATCTCTAAGAATGTCAAGTAACACAATAGATACTAGTAGAAGATAATTTTTCTCTCCCCTACCACCACTCTTTTCCAATTATATAAAAATAAAGATTCTACACATAGCCTCCTCTATACTCCAGCCATTCCATTTGTAGGTATATACCCACGAGAAATGTGTTCCCCTCAAAGATATACAAGATATATGAGGCTGTTCAGAAAAAAAATCAGCCATAAATGCCTATTTTTCATATTACAACACTGGGTACTTTCTGGACAGCCCTTGTATGTTCATAGTAGCTTGATTCATAATAACCAGACTTCAACGAACCCAAATGTCTATCCACAATAGAATATTACAAAACAATGAAAAAGAGCAAGCTATTGTTATATATAACAACATGGATGACTCTTGCAGTATTGATGTTGAGTGAAAGAAGCTAGGCACAAAAGAATACAAAGGTACTGTTTTTTTGGCTGCTGTTTTGAAACCACAATAAAAGGTTAATTGAATCTCAGCAGAAATTGCAACTTAAAAACAAAACTCTGAAAAAACTTGAGCATCTTGTAGAACTTCAGGAAGCCAATGCATTTAGAGGAGAAGTCTTAGCCCGTGGGGCTTGATAGGTGGATGGAAACCCAGGAGGTGTGAGAGTCAGGTCTGACTAACATCAATTTAGGGTGCACTCTTGATTGCTGCTTCTTGCAACAGGAGTCCTGTGCCAGCTATTTATGGAGGTTAGTGAGTAAATGTTTCAGTCAGCATTATTTCTAGGCTTCTAGAGAATTTAGGAATATTGATATTTCATGGGGCCAAAAAGCTGTGAATGCTATAATGTAGACTTTGGCAAAAATTATTTCAGTCATTTAGAATTAAAGTTTTCAATACCTACCTGTGTTGAACACCTACTGAGTACCAGGCATTGTGCTACGTATTGGGTGTACAAGGCAGCTGACCTCGGGGAGCTTACAGAAATGCTCTAAGGCTAAATTTCTTCATCTAAGATAGTAATCATCTCACACAATTGTTAGGAAGATTAAATGAGGTCATGCATTTGAACATTTTTATACATTGTGTGGCAAATAGCACGCTCTTATTTTATATGCCATCATAGAGGTAGACACAGACTTACATAGGACAGGGTGCTGAGTGAACACATAGATGGGCATATCAGCCCACCTGAGGGCAGGACATCAGGAAAAGCCTCCTTGAGAAGGTGGGTGCTAGTGTAAGACCCAAGAATGAGTAGGAGGGGGCCAGTAGAGAGAGAAGACTCCCTCCAAAGGGAGTGGTGGTATAAAGATACAGAAGTGACAGACAATTGGCAGGAGTTCAGTATAGGCACACCTTGTTTTATTGCACTTTGCCTTATTGTGCTTCGTAGATGTTGCATTTTATATAAAATGAAGGCAAGACCCTCCAAGATTAGGACTCACTTTATTTGTGGTGGTCTGGAACCGAATCTGCACTATCTCTGAGTTTGTCTGTGCAGCTGGAGAGCAGAGCTCCAAGAGGGGAGCGCTAAGAGATGAGGCTTGGTAGGCGAAGTGTGCTGGTGACCCAACTCTGGGAGTGTCCACCAATTTCCAAAGTAGAAATGTTCCCATCATGGCTGATTTCAGCTACCAACAAGTTAACAGTCAACATGCATAATTCCTGGACTTTTCGAACCAGCTCTGTGGAGGTGCAAGTGAGCTCCAGGGTACCTTGGTTGCCTGGGTTCGGAGCTGGGTGGAGTCCAGTGCAACAGGGAGCCACTGTTTTGCTTTCAGCTGGGGAAATAGAGCACCAGGTCAGCGTTTTAGAAATATCACAGTGGCTTCAGTGCAGCGTGGGGAGGATGAGTCTGGAGGCAGGGAGGCCGGTGTAGTAACTCAGGCCAGAAAGGGTAAACTTAGTGGGGGTGGTAGCAATCGGGGTGCAGGACAAAGTGGAATTAGAGCAGGGGTGTGCAAACTTGTGGCTTCCCTGGGCCACACTCTAAGAGGAAGAATTGTCTTGGGCCACACTAAAATACACTAACACAAATGATAGCTGATGAGGTAAAAAAAAAAAAAAAAAAAAAGATTCACGCATAATTTTTGTAATGTTTTAAGAAAGTTAATGAATTTGTGTCAGGCTGCATTCAAAGCTGTCCTGGGCCACAATCGGCCTGTGGGCTGTAGGTTGGACAAGCATGATTTAAAAGTTATTAGGGAAACAGATGAGTGATCAGAGGTGGGGGCTTAGGAAAGGGGCATATCCAAGAAGTCAGTCTGGGATTTGGGCTTGGGTGACAGGAGGGATTTAGGCATCCATCTCTGAGAGGGAATTCAGAGTAGAAAATATTTGGGAGGAGGCAGGCGCATTTACACCTTTGAACTTAGTAGGTGTAGCTCCTCATCCAGGAGGCAGCTTGCTCTACACGTCTCAGACCAGAGAGAGATCTGGGTAGAGACTGAGATTTGAAAAGTATCTGCAGAGAAATGTAATCAAAGTTTTTTTCATGTCTAAGATCACCCAGGGAGAACCTAAAGCAGAACCCAAGGATACCACTAAGGACTGGGCTAAGGAAAAGGGACATAAAAGGGAGAAAGGGGAGTGGCTGGATTGCTGTGAGGAGATACAGCAGGTGCTGTAAAGCCAGAAGTGAGCCTTTCAAGGTGGATGTAACTGGCGACATTAAACACAAATGATATGAAATATGAATGACCAATAAACACATAAAAAATGCTGACCCTCACTTATAATTAATGAAATGCTTTTTAACTTATTATATTTGCAAAGACATATAAGAAATTAATATTACAGAGTATAGAGAGTGATATCTACTTCTAATGGGATACGACACAGCCATTAAAAGAATGAGTTAGGGCTGCTTGTTCTGCTATGGAAAGAACTCAATGTATTGTTAAGAAGAAAAAAAATATTAAGGTTCAGACTAATAAGATTATAAAAATGCTATTTAAAAAATAGGCTCTAGCAAAAAAGAAACAAAGACTCATGGACACCGTCAATAGCTTAGTGGTTACCTGAGGGCAAGGTGGGGAGAGGGTGGGGGAAGGGGGCGGGGGAGCCAAATACATGGAGATGGAAAGAGAGCTGACATTGGGTGGTGAGCACATAATGCAGCACACAGACGATGCACTGTAGGATTGTGCACCTGGGACCTATGTAATTCTTGTTATCCAATGTCACCCCAATAAGTCTGACAATAAAAAAGGGCTCTGTATATGCATCTATGAGATAAGACAATTAATTTCACGAACTCATCCTAGAAAAAGTGCTACGTACCTCACTGCTGAGTAGCACTATGGTCACCTTTGAGTGTTCCCCTTGGGAAGCTCTGCACCGACACCAGCACCCAGTCCTCCCTTCAAAGCAATTTTGGAACTCTATTTCTGGAACGGCCGTCAGAGCTGTTGTTGTACCCTTGGAGAGGTTATGGCACTTTACTGAGTTGTTTGTACATTCTGCCAATGTAAGCACCCAGTGGCAAGTTTGTGAACTTAATTGTCAGATTTGGGGTATGATGACAGCTCTGATGGCCATTCCAGAAGGAGTTCCAAAACTGCTCTGAAGGGTGGACTAGGCTCTGGCGTCAGTGCAGAGCTTCCCAAGGGGAGTACTTCGAAGGTGACCGTAGTGATATCAGCCAAAGTACGGAGCACTTTTTCTAGGATGAGTTCACAAAATTAATTGTCCAATTTCATATATGCTTGTAAATGGTCAAAAATGCTGGGAAGAATATAGAATGAATCTTACCAAGTCTAAACCTGGAAAGTGGAATTGGAGACGAGGGTGAGGGATGAAGACTCAAAATATATTTTGTTATGGAAAATTTCAAACATATACAGGTAAAAAGAATGATATAATACCACTCCTCCCAACATTTACCCATCAACGAGGCACAACGATTATTTGATTATGCTATCCTTTTGTTCTGTTTGAAAAAAATAATTACTACTAGTAGGTAGACTTTTTATATGAAAAAAATCCAACATAACGAAAGTGATTTGCCCCAGTGTCCTCACAACTATGGGCTGGTTGATCCAAACCTTAGTTCCCAGAAGCAGGAGGTTTAAGGGACTAGGGGTCTGGGAAGCTTAGCCACTTGGCTCTTGCATCGTAAGGGGTGCAGCTACAGGGACAGCTAATCATCTCTAGATACTATAAAACAATCCTTAATTTAAAAGGTGACATCAAAGGAAAACTGTTTTCTCTGTAAGGGGGAATTTAATATGCTCGCTACCCCCTACCCACCTACACCCCAGTCCATTTTTTATTAAGGGACAACTTGATGTATCCTGCAGCTTATTTTTATCTCTGTATTGAGATTTGTTCATTTTTCAGCAGATCCAAAAGCTAAGCAAACAATGCCTTCTTCTTCTTCAAATTGGTGTGTCTTGGATAACCAAAGAGCTGCTACCACGTGTTGTCCTTGGTCACAGTGTCCTAATAGATGCCTCATGCCGGAGGTTCAGGGGAGCTTGGGAAAATAGATTCCTAGGTCCCTTTGGGGTAGACTGCTCAATTCTGAGCACTGCAAGTGAGAATAGAGCTCCCTGCATACATCCATTCATTCACTCTACAATCACTCATTCCACACAGCCCATGTTTGGCCACTCTCTGTGCTAAAGTTAGGATTATAATGTTGAGTACACATGACCTCTGAGCTCCAGGTGTTTATGAAATCTGGAATAAAACTTTTAAGATTATTCTGCTCCCTCTGCCAAGATGGCTCTTTCTTATCTTGTCCACCTGTTTTTACTCATCCTTCAGAGTTTCACCATGAGTTACCATCTTGGATGCACAACAGTCACAATTTACTGGTTCCTCTGCCAGTAACACCCTACCTAACTTGTTCACCTACGCCTACTCATCCTGCAAAACTGAGGTCACCAGTCCCCATCTCCGTGACCCTGCCCGACTCCTCAAATCTGAGCTAGTGACTACTTATCAGACTGCATCACAGGTTCTTACGTGTTTACCTGTCTTCAGGTCCGAGACTTGATTTTCTTGTTCTTACACAGTGTGTGGCACCTATATTTATTGAATTAATGAGCAAAGTGGTATAAAGGCATAATTTCTCTGGGTTTCCCACTAAGGGCCTCTTAAGTGCCTTCACTTGAGCTATCAGCCCCTCCAGAGCTGTTGCTTCTCTTTGCATTCTACTAAAACACAAATCCTATCTAAGAAGACCCAGGTTCCAAATGACAGGCACAGAGAGATGTATGTCTGGGGTCCCAGCCCCAGGCAATTGAAAGTTATTGCTTATCCCTTGGAAATAGACATTGGTATTAATTTCAAAAATATTGCTTGATCCTTTCCATGTTAAGTACAAAAAGAGATTGGAATTTACAAATGTTATCACAATATCAGTGGCCTGCTATGAAGTCCATAGGCAGCATGAAGGCCATTGAAATGTTCTTGTATGATTGCAGAACCATTAAGAAGGACTAGCCAACATATGCTAGGCAAAGAATCATAATGAATAAGCACTAGATGAAGAGTCAGGGGACCTAGTTTCTACTTTCTTTTGAGTCCTTAGTTTCTTCATTTGAAGAAAAAGTAAAAATAAAAATAAATAGAAGTTGGTCTGAATGCCTTCAAAGGTTCCTCTAGGCTTCAATGAGTCTATAATCTAGGATGCAAATATTTTAAGCAAATTGAATCAAAAAGTTAATTCTATGATCTGATCTCTTTTCTTCTTCTGTAAGGGGCCATTGGGACACTGGGGAATATTGTATTGTTTTTTTCTGTTGCTAACTCTTTCTGTGAATTGAGACATTTACAGGTAACAGGCAAGCAAAAAAAAAAAAAAAAAGTCCCATGGGAAATAAACTTCAAGAGAAAATTCCAATGTCCATTGTTTCTCTTGATTTCTTTTTGGCAAAGATATCGTCATTCTAGCTGCCATTGCATATTTTGAATTCAGATCAATGCAAGAGATGATTCCATCCTTATTTATAATTTCCTTGCTGACAGCTCCCGTTATGGGTGGGAACCCAGGCTCTCTGGAGCCAGTCTTGGCACCTGTGTTTCTGGGATGTGACAGTTCCAAAGGCTCCCTTGACCCTGCCTGCACTGGGACCATTGCTGGAAATACTGCCTTCCCCAGTAATAGAACTACCACCAGACTTCTTTGGAGCACTGTGTTTAATTACAGTTCAAATTTCTATTTAACATCTATGATTCTACTAAGAGAAATCAAGTAATACTGGTTGGTAAGTACCCTCCCAAATCAGATTTACATCAAATACCAGAAAGGGAGAAGTAAGAAGTGGCCCCTACCCAAAAGAAAATTAGAATAATAACACTAGTAATTATTACATGTTGACTGTATGCCAAGTCTCATCTCCTTTATTCTTCACACAGCATTATGGTATAGGTACTGTTGTCTGCCCCATTTTATAAATGAAGAAATTGAGGTACAGAGTAGTTAATATCAATCTTAATATTATAGAGTCTACTAAACTGGTGTTCAGATTCCAGGCTCCATAGTCCATGTACACAAGGGCTGTCCAGAAAGTGTTCAGCCATGTAATATGAAAAATAGAGGCATTTATGGCTGGATTTTTTCCAGACAGCCCTCATATGATCACTATGCTATATCTACCTGTGTATCTATCTATTATCAGAAATGAGACACATCTATGATAAGAACCATTGATGTTAAGTTTTTAATGGATTCCAAAATGATAATAGAAGTTGATTGTCACCATGCCTCCTGAGTTAGCCCCAAGAGAATTTGGATACTACAGAAATATAAGTCTTTCCTAAATAAAGGATAAGCTTAAGAAACATATACTTGATACCCAGAATTTAATTAATTCTAGAGCAATTAATAAGTTGTATCTTATTTTCTTCTTGGCACTTTTCACACTCTGACATTTTCTGTCTTAGTTGTTAACTAATTTGCTATCTGTTTCCATGGCAAGCCCACCATGTTGTGAGTACGGGGAGATCAGGGACCTTTTCTTTCTCATTTTCCTCAGTACTATCAGCACACAGTGGGTGCAAATAAATATTAGAATAAATGAGTAAGTTGGAGCCAATCTATTGGTTCTGTCTGTACTACTTTTCCTTCACAAAATTCTTTCACATTAATATACTTCCAATAAATGATAGCAATAATTATTGTTATTGTAGGGGGTTACAAATGGCCCTGGGTCAGTGAATATTAAGGAAGGATAATGACAGTACCACATTCATGCCTTCGATCAAAGAAGAGAAGCCCAATTTAGATTATGCCATTATAACAAGCTATATATATATATATATATATATATATATATATATATATATATATATATATCTCCACATCAATAAACACTCATATTTCAAAATCACCATATTTTTAAAAACTTTCTATATTCTAGTTGGATAATGAAGATGAAGAGAGTTCTGGAAAAGCAGCCCTGTGATGACAGCTTTTGTTAATGTTAAACATTCAACATAGTGGGTCATTATTCACACATATGCTAACACACACGCACACTCAAGGTAGAGAGATGATAGATATAAATATACATATAGCTAAATAGGTATAATTCTAGATAGATGTAAATCTCCTGACACACATAAATCAACATGACATTAGCATTCACTGCAGAGTTCTTGCCCATCAATTTCTACATCATTAAACAGTACTTATCAACTAAATCGCTTGGAGTAATTTATGATCTAAGTTCAGGTGACTGCCACTGATTTAATTTTTTTTTTCACTTTTTTTTTTATTGTTAGACTTATTGGGGTGACATCTGTTAGCAAGGATTACATAGGTTTCAGGCATACAATTCTACAGTGCATTGTCAACTTGGTGATTTAATATTTTAATGACACATTAAAATCTATATATTTCATCAAACTGGCTACACTTTTAGTTATTGGGTCATATTACTCCATCCAGTAACAATACTGGATGTGATCAATTTGTAAGAATCCACCACAGGTTCATACTGAATTGATTCCGAGCCAACACTACATTTTTTCATATTTATTTATTTTTTATTAGTTTCACAGGAGAACATTATGCTTAGACATTTATAAACCTTATATGGGGATAAACCCAACTGTCTAGTTCCCATTTTATACCTTGCATAGCTATTATAATATCATTGACTATATTCTGTATGCTGTATCCTGCATCCTGTGACCAAATATATATATATTTTAAGTAATAGTTGACATTCAACATTATTTTATATCATAACACTACATTTTAACATTCTCCACATTTTAATATTTTAATATCTCTGAAATCAAGATGTCTTATAATTAATATCTTATGACTCTAGTATTTTTTTTCTTAAAAGCTGCTGTTAAAGTAATAGTGTGTCTTCCCATCGAAGGCAATTTAGAATCAAGAAAGTGTGGTATTTGTAAGAAACACGATAGACAGGTTTATTATCTTCACATATTAAGCACTCATACAAAATGATAAAAGCAGTAAGACCTTGAGAGGTAAATTGGCAAAGGACACAAACCTTTCATTCACATAAAAAAAATGTAACTAGCCACGAACACTAACAACCTTATTAGTACTCAAACAAATGCAAATTAAAACAAAAAGGCAATGCATTTTTGTCTTTCAGATTAGAAAAGAATAATTTTAAAAAAATCCAGAGCTAATTAGAATGAAATAGAATGGGAACTCTCATCATTGGTAAATTGGTGCAAAATTCCAGGAAAGCAATTTGGCTGCATATATTATAATTCTTTGTGTTTATACCCTATTTATTCTTTCAGGAGTGTGTTACAAGTGAACAATCAGAAATAGGTTGAAATTATTTTCACAAAGGCAGTAAGTAGAAAAAAGTCAAAATTCTAAATTTATGTACTTTATATCAGTTATGTAAAGAATTCAGAAAAAAATTATGATAAAATATGCCAAGAATTCAATGAGTTATTTTATTCCTGCTTTTTCATACGTGTATGTACTTTCCATATAATTGTGTTATTTTAATAGCCAGAAAAATTTTTTTTAACTGAAAGAAAAGAAAATGACCATAGGATATTCAGACAAAATTTCCATTTCTTCCCAAAGAAAGAGATGGAAAATTGTCTACTACAAAGTCAAAACTTCCACACCAAAAATTATGTATGTGTGAGCTTTTAGATATTGTGTAGCATGAGGCTCCATGTCATTGTAAGTTTTCTTAAATTTAAAAGATTTAAAAGTCTTGATCCTTGAATTTTAAATTTTGGGGCAAATTATTTTGAAGCTTGTTATTATTATTTCTATTTGACTCTTTAAAAACAAAACTTGTACCTCATTGGTTAAACTCAGTCTGTGAAGCATTGTCTTCCTGGATGAGGAAGTATTCAGTGTCCTTGCTAAAGATGGTATTAGTCAGCTTTTTATTATCTCTCATAAATAATAGTCGGATGTTTCATTATGTAAATACTTATTTATCCAAAAATCCAACACAGACTATATGCTGCTAATTAACAGTTGTGTGATAACATTGCAAGATATTTTCTTTTAATAGGACTGCTATGTCCAATTCAACACCGCCTCAGTATGCAGCAGTCCCCGGGTATCTTTGGCTGTTTCTTATTCTCCCTACTCTCAGCCTCATCTCCAATTTTGAAATTTTATTTTTCCTTACATATTCTTTAAAAAGCAACAATAAAATGCAGTATGCCTTGACTTATGTCTTTGATACCTGACAGAACAATCAGTTAAAATTAATACTAAATTTATATCCCATATTTCTCCTATATTTCAATAACATTTTTCTTATATTTACTGTTTTATGCATTTATACTTTTGGCACTATATAATACTTAAGTTTGCTGATATAAAGGATGTGATTCAGGTATTCGAATATCTTGCAGGCTAGTTAGGAACAGTAGGGTTTGTGGGGAAGATATATAATTAGCATTTATTGTTTAAGGTGAAGTGTATCATTCATTCTTTTATCCAACGTAAGTTTATTAAGTGTGTACCATTAGCCAGAGAGAGAGAGTTCTGGGCATTGGGATGTAATGAGGTGCAAGGCATAGATAGCCTTTGTTCCTTGATTAGATGGTAATTGGGTACTCTGAGAGTGTGGAAGGGAGGTGGGTTTGCATTAACTGTCAACCCCACTATAGTCTCAGTTTCTTCCCCTCTCACCCCAGATTCTTACTCCCAAACTCCAGCCAAGTGGGCTTCTTTATTCAGTAGATCTGGGGTGAGAACTGGAACTTGATGTTTTTAAAAGCTCTCCTTGATAATTCTGATACAAAGTCAAGTTTGGGGAGCAGCACCATATGACTGAGTAGCCATAATGGTCTCACACAGAAGTAGGAGAAATTGTTGAAAAGCAGCAAAGAAATGTTTCTTTGAATCATCTTTCCTCACCACATCTTGTTGCTTTAGAATTTTGGTTTAGAACTCTATCCTTAATGCTATTGTCTCTAACTCTGACTGTATAGATAAGATTGCCCTGTGTTCTTCTACATGGTTTTTTGGTTTTGTAAATTATTGAATTAATATTCAGTCAAAGTTATTTCTTTTGTTTTCATTTGAAACCATCTTCTTATAAAAATAGTGCTACAATCCAGTCTCTTGTTCATCTGGTTGGTGCAAGTCTGTGTCCCTTCCCTTACACCGTCTGACAAATGTCCCTGCTTTCTTGTCTCTGGCCCTTGGCACACGCTACCCACTTTCCCATTCATTGGCTCATTCACATTCAGATACCAAGTGTGGAAAAATAATCAGTTTTACACATGTAACATCTCAAAGAAACAAGTGTACCTTCCATGCCTCCTGTCATTGGAAGCTACTGAGGATGGGGAAAACGAGGAAGAGGAAGACAAGGTTTGGGAAACAGCTAGCTGAGAAACAGCAGCCAAGCAAAGGAAGTCCCAGAATGATGCTGTGCAGATGCAAGAAGAAATCCAGAGGCAGAGCTCTAGGGGGGGAAGATAAAAAAGAGCTCCTGAAAAACAATACAGACAAACATTTGACGATACAATAGAGTAATTAGTCACATAGAAAACTTTGCAAATGAAAAAAGAAAGCAAACAGAAGGCTGTTCATAAAGAAAATGTAATTCTTGTATGCTCTTCAGCTCAGCAGTGAATACATCATTTCAATACAGCCACTGATGACTTCTTTTAGCACAAATCGTGGTATGACTTTATCGAAATGAGGGGAGAGGGGAACTGAGCGTCTGGGCAGTGGTAGTATAAGGGCCTTAAATCCTCCATCAATGCAAAAGTCAATAGGGAAGATGTCAATTTGATAACTCAAGAAATAACATGCATAGTGTAGTGTGATATGGAACAAAATACCAGCAGAAATGGTCATAAGAATTCAGAGTTGTTGCCTAAGTCAAGGATGGGTGTGGGGGAGGGGAGGGGATGTGTGTAGAAGACTACACTGTTTTTTTCTAGGAAATTCCTTTAAATTTCTAGAACCTTGTGTTGGTGTTTATAAAGTGCTTATATTTCTTTGGTTAAAAAACCAAAAAAAAAAAAAAAAGGTTTTTACCCTAATGCTTGTTAAAGTATGTAAAACAAGAAGAGATATTGGAGTTACCATTTTTTCTTCTTACTCAAAGGACTATTAAAAATCCATCACTGGGTTAGAGCTCCTCCCTCAGAGTTTACAAACTGAAGTCTCCCTGAAAGCAAGATTATACTGAGTTAGCCTCTGCAGCCTTCAACCTTGGCTCTGTTAAAAAAGAAACCAAAAAAGCTCTTTATTGCTTACTCTGTACCAGGCATGTTCTTATAAGCTGACCATTGCATTCATGTTCCCTTTTGCTTAATAACTGCCTTAAAGAGTGCTGCAGAGACGACCGAAGAAGGACAAGGAAGTAAGAACATCAAAACAAAAGGGTCAGAAGAATCGAGGGCAAAAAGGAAAAAAGAGAAGATAAATATTGCATTTGTCAGGACTTAGGGGCCAGTTTCACAATGCGCTTTTTGGCATTGTTGTATATTTGACTTGGACATCCTGTCACTTCCTCTGTGCCCTTTGCAACAGAAATATTTGTCAGGAAGGTGAAAAATCAGTAAATAAAAAAATCAGTTGTTTATGTAGCATGTTCCTTAGCAAGAGATGGATCTTCTGGTCCTTTGAAAAGTGTTAAATTACAGCAGAAAATTAACCCTACTCAGGTTAGGTGTCAAATATGCTTAAGTTAAAGAAAAAAAAAATTCTCTGGAGGGAAGGTGCATCTCCAGGATCCACTATTGCATACACTCTGGAAGCTTTTCCCCAAAGTTAGCAAAACCATACTCTCCAAGCCTGAGAATTAATTTGCCCATTTAGACTAGTAGATTTTGAGGGTAATACACGCTTATTAAGTACACTTTGGATAAAGAAAACAGAGGAAAGCAACCATTGCTTGAGATCACATTGCTTAAATAGTAGATTACTGTTATTTTTAAAATGATATAGGTACACATATATCATACTTACGTGAAAAGTAAGTGTCACATTTTCTGTTTACGGTTTGCTATCATGCTAATCTTCGATGACATATTGGTCCACCTTTCTCTTGCTGGATCAACCTGCCGAGGATTTGGGGTGTATTTCCAGGCAGTTGCTTTTTACTTACATTTGAAAACTTGAGGGATTCAGTATCCACTAGAGTTGAAGGTCAAATTGGAGATAGATTATTCTGTGGTTATTCATTCAATTGAAGCAGATAATACATATATTTTTAAAAGTTAGGTATTCTTTATTTATCCTGGAAGGGTTCATGCCTGGTAGAGATTAGATAGTAGATATTTTGACACAGGATTAAACATCTTGATGAAAAATTTTAAACACTTTTTTTAATTGTGGCAAAATACACATAATAAAAATTTTGCCATTTTAACCCTGTTTAAGTGTACAGTTCAGTGGCATTACGTATATTCATACCGTTGTGTAACCATCACTGCCATCCATGTCCAGAACTTTCTATCTTCCCCCAAACTTTGTATCCATTAAAAGGTAACTCCCCTTTCCCCCTCTCTACAGCTCATGACAACCACCAGTCTACTTTCTATTTCTATGATTCGACTACTCTAGGTATCTCAGATAAGTGGAATCGTATGACATTTGTCATTTTGTGGCTGGTATACTACATTTAGTATAGTGTTTTCAAGGTCCACTTATATTTAGTGTCAGAATTTCCTTCTTTTTTAAGGCTGAATAATATTCCATGTTTTATATATATTAATACCTTTCGTTTATTCATTTGTTGAATGAAAAAAATTAATTTTATCAGTTAATCATGGGCTCGACCTTGGTCTTCCCTTGGTGTCCGTGGCAGAGTTGGCTGGGTGACAACCGTTTTGGGGTCCCCTTTCATAGTGCTGACTCTCCAGACAGCAGTGTCTAGACAGGGATGAAATTTCCCAGTCCCCTTTTCTAGGTGTGCTCCCTGACTAGTTAGTGCCAGCAGGACGTGGGAGGAAGTGGTGTGCGCCATTTCCGAACTGAGGTGCGTGATCTAAACGCCTGCTAGCAAGGTGACACTGAGGCACCTTTGAAACCATGAGATGGCAGAGCCACAAGGTAGAAGCGGCCCACAAGGTACGTGGGTCTCTGAGCCACCACTCTGAGGAGGGCCTTCCCACCGGGAATTACACTGACTATTGCATGAATGAAACTTGTATGTATGAAGCTACTGAAATTTAGGGGCTGTTAGTCAACCCTGTCTAAAACATCTTCTAAGACCCACCTACTTCAAGTTTCTTCTCTTACTTTTCCAACTCTTCTTTCTCATTGCCCGTTGCTGACTGTTTTCTTGCTGCCTTATCCCTTGCTTTTCGGTCACCAGGTCACATAGATTGTACTCCTTAAACAGTGCCTGTATCAGTCTCCTATCTAAATACTCTGCTATGATTAGTGTAAGCAGAGACAAACCAGGGGGTTGCTCAAGCCAGCTGAGAGCCTGGATGTTAATGTATAGGGGATGCCTAAAGACTGTTGGAAATCTTGTTTATACCCATAATCCTCTCAGGAGAGTGCTGCATTGTGGGGGTGAGGGCTGAGACACTCCTGGGGCCTGCTGCAGTAACAGAAGATGGTCACCAGACTGCCTTAGGAAGCAGGTGGGGTCTGGGTAGTGCAGGGCTGTGCTCGCTGAGTGGTGGTTAGCACCCAGCCTCTTCTCCAAACAAGTGTTGAGCAAATATGTCGAAAATAACGGATTGTAGAGGAAGCAAATAATTAGCCTCCTCAGGTTCCCCAACATATCTTACCCTGGCCCTGAGTTCAGGCCACATTTTCTTTCTATTTCTGGGCTATCATTACTTTAAATTCCAAACAGTCCTTCTGGCATTCACCTTCCTCACTGCTGCCTGAGGGATCTTTCTGAAGCCCACCTGGGAAGACAGCAGGACAGAAAGCCACTGAGAGAGTGCTGGCTATGATGCTGCCGCCCCGAACCATGAGCTCACGCCAGAAAATGAGCACTGCGTGGAAGACGTGTCTTGTACGTCTGGCTGTTTCTCCACTCTGAGCCTTTGCTCAGACTGTTCCTTGTTTCAGAATTCCAGAAGAATATCTGTTCATCTTGCAAGCCTTTCTGGAAAGCATTTGCTGACAAGCTCCACACTCACCATTACCTGTTCCTTTCTGCCTGTCTTCTCTCCCTCTCCAAATCCAGGCCACGGGGAAGAGGCAGAAAAGCCTAGATTTTTCCCACATTTAATCAGGGTCGCGTGGCAGTGTGAGAGAAGTTGGGGTAACACCGTGTTTAAAGGAGGCTGGACATTCTGGTTACAGAGAGGGCGTTTGGCTGCAGCACGGTGCTTCGTGCCTCATGCACATAGACATCGGGGTAATGGCTCCCTTCTGGACCCCAAGACCGAGACGTGTGGAGGATGGGGTACAGGCCCACCCTGAGGGCTAAGCACAGTTGTTTGCATGTCTCCTTTGGGCAGACAAATGTCTGTTTATCTTTCCTTTTCCCAAATCTCCTTCTTCATTTGGGTACAACCAACCCTCTTGTGAGGATAAATAAGTTAAATGTCTTACAGTGTATTTACCTTGCAATTGGAGTGAAGACAGAAGATTATTCTTGTGTATGAAATCACCTTGCCATTCAAAATGTAACCCAAGGACCTGAACATGATTGGTTTGATGTTTATAACCCAAATAGTTATTTTTAAACATAGTTTTGGTAAGCATACTTGAAAGGCCTTACCCCCCGCTGACATTGCTATTGTTTTATCAGAAGTCTCCAGGTGCCAGGCCAGCAGGCCTGAATCCATCTGTCCTTGTGACTGAAGGTGAATGCAATTAATAACATAATTCTGAGAAGCCTGAGTTTAATGCCACTAAATGTTCATTATAAAACTACGGTTTTATTGAGGATTTATAACCCAGGAAGATAGCTATGAACAAAGCCTCCGTATGGGCTTCACTCACTTAGTGTTCCACCACCGACTCTGGCCTCTGAGCCATACTCCCTCATTATTGAGCGAGCAACCCTGCAACTCTGACCGTCTGCTGAAGAGCGATGTTTACTTTCCTCCTTGAGGGTTTTTATTTTTGTTTGTTTTTGGTAAAAGTACACAGACACTGAGATGGCGTGACCCAATGATTTTTAAAGACTCTTTTGTTTTTTTAGAGAGGCAGTTTTAGGTTTACAATAAAATTGAGATTTCCCACGTACCCCCCTTCCTACCCATGCCTGGCCTTCCCCCAAATGGTTCTGTATTTCTACAGAGAAGTCCTCTGGGCCTCACAGAAGTTCTTACATTGGCAACACTTCCTTCATCTCTTTTTCTACCACAGGCAGATTCAGTCAGCGTCATTTATTGAAACTTTAAGCAAGGCCATGGTAAATACATCTGGGTTTCTGTATCCCCTCCCCCCCACTCATACCCTTGGAAGACAGCACCAACAGATGACAGGACATCCATGGAAGCCACCACTAGTGGATCACAGCACCCTTTTCCTCTGAGCCTTGGAATCCTCCATACAGAGATCCCAGTAACAACGACCAGTAGACGACAGGTGACAAATAAGTCAAAACCTTTGTGCTATCTCTGGTCTACACACCAAACACTGAGCATACTTAGGTGAGCAACATGCAATCTTTGCATTCAAGACCACTACACACTAGTGAGTGAAAGTGAACAGTCCCTCACCTGCCACCCCCTCCTACTATACTTTCTGGTCTGAGAAATCCATGGGAATAACTTTTATGGCTAAACGGTAAATATCCTAGGACCATTTTAGTTCTCAAGTTACCTTCTGCTGAAAGGTCTAAGACTGAAATGCTATTTAATCATAAAATCTTATAATTTGTGTTTCATTTGCTCCGCATTCTCATTTAATTACTCCTGGTCTAAAAATAGCAGAGCTGCATGCTTCAGTGGGAAAGGTTTTAAATATCCTCGCTTTGTGGCTAGTAAAACAGCTCACCTCCCCTCGAGGGGATTTTTCCTGCCTCGCTAACGAGGTAGCCACAAAATTTCCTTCCTCAAAAATCCTCAGCCAGTAAACAGCATGATTTGGAGCTCAGGGCTGCAGTCCTGGGCCTCAGCTCTGAGAAGCCATTGGCCTTGAAGAGACCCTCAGCTTCTTCCACCGAAAACTCCTCTTCTTGCTTCCAGCAATTGCCTGGATGAGGTGACTGAGTTTCTCAGCCAACCATTAGAGATGAAGCTTGCAAAGCAATTGCCCCAGAACGAAAGCTTTCATTTTTTACTTTGAGGTGTAAATGATTAAAAAGGGATTTGTAGCCAGAACAATGAGGAAGCAGGAGAAAGCTGGCCACTAAGGGAAAGAGGAAATGGGGCTTTCTCACCAAGAAGATTCTGAAATACGGGATGAGGGCGGGGGAGGACTTCCAGTGGCTTCTTTATCATGTTAATTAAGTCTTGCCTTTCATTAAGAGAGACTCCTTGGTGGAGGTCTTGGTTTCCCAAATAACTCCACCCCTGATCCTCTCCTTATCCTCTTGTCTCTGCTGCACACTGCTCTTCGCTGCCTAGAAAGTTCCTGAATGTTCTTGATAAACCAGAGAAGAATGCAGCCCGGGGATTGAGCTGGTGTCATCTCTGCCCAGAAAGGCCATTCCTTTGTTTCAGCATCTGGTTTATGCTTTCTGAGAAAACTCCATAGGTAGGAGAGCACAACATCCCCATGTATTTCTTCTGAAATAAAGAATTGTGTGGAATGGTTGACAGGACAAGGGCGTACTGGGCCATTCTTGGCTCCCATGGGCTGACGGCTCAGGAACTAGATGCCTCATGGCAGTGGGGACACTGCAGTTTCTCTGGGGCTCTGAGGTACAATGGAAGCTGATGGCTTCTCTAATTACTTCCTCAGGCCCTTCACACCTCTTTAAGGTCTAAGGGGCCATTTCCTTTTCTAGTTTTAACTCATTTCAGTGTCTATTCACACTTGGTGAGAATGTTTATTATGTTTATGGCACTTAGTGAATATCATGTTGTACAAGAGTTGTCCAGAAAGTATCCAGCCATGTAATAAGAAAAATAGAGGCCTTTGTGGTTGGATGGTTTTTCTAAACAGCCCTGTATTTTGACACGTGTCAGGAAGATATGAGTTCAACAGAGTCTCTGTTATTTTCTAACTGATGATCCTCGTCAAGTTCCGTGGCCTCTCTGAATCACAAAGCCCTTGTCTTTACAGGGGGGATATCAATACCTAATTTTTCCAGTGGTGAAAAATAATGGGAACATATATGTGTTTAGTATACATACGTTGTAGTATTATTACATTGGCACGTTCTAATTTTTAAAACAGAAAGCAAATTGCTGTGATCATGATAAGGGTACCAATAATCATGACATTTATAGGAAATCACATGTCACCACGTGCTTTCCACACACTTTCTTTCTTCTTTGAGCTTACCAACCTGGGGAGTTCGGTACAGTGGATATTTTTAAACATCTATATTAGGAACTGGGAATTGAGAATCCGAGAGGCAAATTGGAAGTAATGCAGTGGCTCCACTAGGTACTGTGTGTCCTACTGTTGAGAGGAAGATACTGACTTTCAAAGGTAAGTGATGTATTGAAAGCAGCAAAGCTTGTAAAAAGAGATGAAAACTAGAACACGATAGAGATGATAGCAATTTGAATTGATGTCAAGTCCCACACTCTTTTCGTCACAACTACTTAATTTTAATTCTCAGGAAATTTTCTGCTTCCTATGTCACTTTCTGAAAGAGCTGTGTTAATATTTACAATGATCCACGGTGACTTCTTGAACTATTGTTCATTTTCTCAGCGTTATAGAATGTCCCTCTTCACCTCTTATAATGCTTTTATTTTGAAGTGTCTTTTTATATTAAAATTTCTCTCTTGGTTTTCTTCGTCATCTTTGTCTTTTCTCCCTTTATGTTCAACTCTCTTCATCCCTTTCTTACAATTTGGTGGCTCTTGTAGACTACTCACTCGTGGTTTTGGTTTTGTAAACACAAACTAAGTTTACTGATAAACTGTTATTGTAATTACCCTTACATTAAAACACTTCCGCTAACGCATTTTTTTTATCTTCTAATTGCCTTCTTTTCTTTAAAAATAGCCCTGTCCTATCTTTGTTTGACTACATTGAATTATATTTTGGACATTTAAAAGTTATATATTCTATTTTGGGTTTTTTTTGCACATATAATGTACTACCCTTAATATTTCCCCCCACGCAAGCATCTTAACCCATTTTCATCTCCTTTTCTTTTTAATTCCTTTTTATCCCCTTTCTCTAGTTCTTGGTTATTATTATTTTCTAAAATTTTAGTTCTGGGTTGATATAAATGTTATTGAAAATGGAAAAAAATTTTGGTTATTTTGGTTCTTGTAGCTTCTTTTTTAGAAAGCAATAAATTTTAATTAAGTTCTTTAATGCTCCCCTCTTTTTGTACATAGTGACTTTAAAATATTTCTGCAGATTCTTTGTACTCCTCCCACAAGTGGGATATCTAATTTTCTTCCCCTTGGATATGGACCCATTAGTGACTTCCTTCCTTCTGTCTTTTGCCATTTCTTTCTTGGCATATGGCTATCCAAATGTTCCACCCCATTTATTGAAAAGCTATCATTTCTCCATTGAACTGCCTTTGCACCATTGCACCCTTACATATAGGTGTCAATCAATTTCTGGACTCTCTCTCCTGTTTCATTTATTTATTTGTCTATCTTTATATAAATATTACACTATCTTCATTATCATAGCTTTCTAATGGGTCTCAAAATGAGGTACTGTTCATCTTTTAACTTTATTCCTCTTTGTAAAGTGATTTCAGCTATTCTAGGCCCTATGTATTCCTATATGAATTTTAGACTCAATTGTCGGTTTTGTTCAAAAGAACCTGCTGAGGTTTTGAAGTAGTGTTAATAATTTAGATATCTAAATTATTCCATAAAAATGGACATTTTAACAATATTGTGTCTGCTGATCAGTTGGCGTGGTATATCTCTCCATTTATTTAGGTCTCCTTTAAAATTTTTCAATAATGCTTTATAGTTTTTAGTGTACAGGTCTTGCAAAGCTATGTAAGTATACCTAAGTACAATATTTTTGATGATATCATTTTTATATTTTAATTTTTAATTTCTAATAATTATTTCTAATATATATTTTTATATTTTAATTTTTATTTTTTCATTTCTAATATACAGAGACAGAATGGATTTTTATATGTTAACCTTGTATCTGGCAACCTTGCAAAACTCACTTGTTCTATACATTACACGGGATTTCCTACATAGAAAATCATGTTATTTGTGAATAAAGACAATTTTACTTCTTCCTTTCCACTATGGATGCCTTCTCCCTGCCTTATTATCTGATTTAGTGTATAAGGCCTCCAATACAATGTGGAATAGAAATGGTGAGGGTAGACATCTTAGCTTTTTCCTGATCTTAGAAAGAAAGTGTTTCATTATTAAGTATGATGCTAGGTATAGGTTTTTAAAATATGATCTTTATCTAGTTAAGGAAGTTTCCCTCATTTCTTAGTTTGCTGAGTGTTTTTTAATCAGGAATGGTTGCTAGCTATATCAAATAATTTTTCTGTGTCTGTTGAGATTGTCATATAATTTTTCCATTTTAACTTTTTAATATGATGAATTACTGTGAATACTCTATCTTAACTTTGCATACCCAGGATAAACCACACTTGTCATGAAGTACCATCCTCTTAATATATTGTCAATTTAATTTGCTGAAATTATGATTAGAATATTTTCATCTATGTTCTTGAAAGATATTGGTCAATAGTTTTCTTTTTCTGTAATATATTTTTCTAGTTTTATTATTAGGGCAATGTCAGACTCATAGAATAAATGGGAAACTATTATTTCCTCCTCAATTTTCTGGAAAAAATTACGTAGAGTTGGTATCATTTTTTTCTTTAAATACTTGGCAGATTGAGTCAGTGAAGCCAGCAGGCTAATATAGAGATATAACTGTATTTATTTCTTCTTGAGTGAGCTTTGGAGTTTTTATATTTCAAGAAATTTGCCCATTCCATCTAAGTTGTCAAATTTATTGGCATAAACTTGTTCATAATATTCCCTTTTAATACTGTAGAGACTATAGTGCTATTACCTCTTTCATTTCTGATACTGGTCATTTGTTTTTTCTCTCTTATTTTTAATTGTCAGTTTTGCTGGAAGGATTGCCATTTTATTGCTTTTCTTAAAGAAGCACCTTTCCTCAAGGTTTCTGTTTTTCTGTTTCATTGAGTTCCACTCTGCTTACCTGAGTTTAATTAATCAATATTTTTTCTAGTTTCCTATGGTATAAGATGAGGCAATTGAGAGCAGCATTCCACAAAATTTAGTTATGTTTTAAATTTTATTTCATTCAAAATTCTTTTTTATTTCCTCATTGATTTCTTCTTCGACCAATTAAGTTATACAGAAGTGTGTTATTTAGTTTCCAAACATTTGGGGATTTTCCAGAGATTATATATTTATTTATTACACTTTATTTTTTATTTATTTTGACATTTAATATTGTTTTAATTTCAGGGGTTCAGCACAGTGGTAAGACACTTATATAATTTAAGAAGTGATCCCCTTGACTTGTCCAGTACCACCTGGCACTATGCTTAGTTATCATGACATTATTGATTACATTCTCTATGCTTTACTTTACATCCCCATGATTATTTTATAACTACCAATTTGTGCTTCTTAATCTCTTCATCTGTTTTACCCTGCCCCCCCAACTCCTCTCTCATCTATCATCCGGAGTCTAGTACCCATCTGACACCATACATAGTTACTACAATGTTATTGACTACATTCCTTATGTAAGGTATAGACTTTACATCCCCATGACTACTGTGTAGCGACCAATTTGTATTTTTTAATTTCTTCCTCCTCTTCACTTACTCCCTAAACCCCTCCCACCTGGCAACCATCAAAATGTTCTCTGCATCTATGAGTTTGTTTCTGTTTTATTTATTTTGATCTTTAGATTCCACATATAAGGAAAATTACATGACATCTGTCTTTCTCTGTCTGACACACTCCACTCAGCACAATTCCCTCCAGGTCCATCCATGCTACTGCAGATGGCAAGAACCCATTCCCGTCCACAGCGGAACAATATTCCATTGTATATATTATGAACCACCTATTCTTTATCCATTCATCCACCGACAGACACCAAGCCTACCTCCACACCTTGGCCATTGTAAACAATGCTTCAATAATCATATAGATGCATTCATCCTCTTGAAGTAACATTTTGGTTTCTTCAAATAAATATCCAGAAGTGAGATTACTGAGTCCTTCTTGGACTCCTGTTTTAAAGTCTGTTTTGTCTGGTATAAGTATTGCTACTTCAGCTTTTCTTTTGTTTGTTTATTTCATTCTCATGAAGTATCTCCTGTCCATCCCTTTATTTTCATTCTATGTGTGCCTTTTGATCTGAAATGAGACTGTTGTCAGCAGCATATGTAAGGGTCTTGTTTTATTATCTATTCAGGCATCTTATCTTTTGATTGGTACATTTAATCTATTTACATTTAAAGTCATTGTTGATATACATGTAGTTATTTCTATTTTATTATTCATATTTGCAATTCTTTTTCTCTTTGTCTTAAAGAAGTCCTTCTAAGATTTCTTGCAATACTGGTTTAGTGATGATGAACTTCTTTAGCTTTTTCTTGTCTGAGAAGCACTTTATCTGTCCTTCTATTCTAAATGATAGCTCTGCTGGGTAGAGTAATCTCGATTTTAGGTCCTTGCTTTTCATCACTATAAATATTTCATACCAATCTCCCTGGCCTGCAAAGTTTCTGTTGAGAAATGAGCTGATAGTCTTATGAGAGCTCCCTTGTAGGTAAATAGCTACTTTTCTTTTGCTGCTTTTAAGATTCTCTTTTTGTTTTTAATCTTTGGCATTTTAATTATGATGTGTCTTGGTATGGGCCTCTTTGGATTTATCTTGTTTGGAACTCGTTGTGCTGCCTAGGATTGAATGTCTATTTCTTCCCCCAGGTTAGGGAAGTTTTCCACCATTATTTCTGCAAATAAGTTATCAATTTCTTGGCTTCTCTCTTCTTCTGGTATCCTTATGATGTAAATGTTGTTACACTTGACATTATCCCATAGACCCCTTAAAGTATCTTAATTTTTTAGGGTTCCTTTTTTCTCTTTGCTTTTCTGATTGGGTATTTTTTGCTACCTTATCTTCTAAATTGCTGATTCAGTCTTCTGCTTCATCTAATCTCCTGTTGACTTCCTCTAATATATTCTTTATTTCAATTACTGTATTCTTTATTACTGACTGATTCTTTTTAATGTTTTCTATCTCAATTTTTATGTCTTCTATTTCTTTGTTGAACTTCTCCCTGAGATCATTGAGCATCTTTATAACCAGTGTTTGAAACTCTGTGTCTTCATTTTGTTTAATTCTTTTTCTGGAGCTTTGTTCTTTTTTTTATTTTTTTATTTGGGACATGTTTTGTTGTTTTCCCATTTTTGGCTGCCTCCCTCTGTTTGTTTCTATGTGTTAGGTAGGTCTGCTACATCTTCTAGTCTTACATAGTAGGTATGCTGTGGGACACAGTGGTATAGTCTCCCTGGTCACCAGAGTTGGGTGTGTCAGGTGTGTCCCTTTTGTCAGTTGTGTGTGTCCTCCTGTTGTAGTTGAGCCTTGGTTGCTCTTTGCACATCCAGGGAAGGAACTGACTCTCAAGGTGACAGGTTGTGAGGACAGGCATTGACTATAGTGGAGGAGTTGTAGTGCAAGGGCTGATCCTACAGAGCCAGATTTGTTTTAGCAGGGCCTTTTCCAGTATGCCTGTTGGATTTGTAATCCTTGGAGGCAGCTAGGTGATGCTCCAACTTGGTTTGAAGCTGGCTACCAGGTATATCAGCCCTGTGGCCTCCTGGGAGGGGATCCACTGCAGGCCAAGTTTAGCTACAGCCTGTGCCCTGCCCAAGGCTACCTGGTATGAGCCACAAAGCAATCTACAGATGGCCACCCCCTGCATTGGATTTGGAGGTGTCTTGATAGGTCCAATCTGTGAACCAAGGCCAGCTGCTACTAGTGCCAAGATTAGGCCTGCTTAGCCAGAGTACATGACACACTGAAGCCAGATGCTTCTTGTTTGGATTTTGTGACCCTTTGAGAGGTTTCATGAAAGTTCACAGAATGAGCTAAGACAGGTTGCACGGAAAAGCTACTGGAAATGGGTTGGGTGTGCCCCAAAATTAGGTTGGGTGGAGTTTCAGGAAATCACTACTGTGGGTCAGATGAAAGGTGATAGCCAGTTTGATGGAAACTCATATATGGCATCTGCTTTCATCTGCACGCAGGGAGGGAGAGGGCTCAACAAAGAATGGTTTCCACCAGTTCCTCCTTTCCGAACAAAGGGGACCTTCCGCTCATCACCTTGAAGCAGACAATTAAGTTTCTTCCTGTATGTTCTTGGTGCCTTTCAAGCTGTTACCCCAGTGCCAGAGCTCAGAGCAAGAGAGTCTGTTAGTGAGTAAGTCCATGTGTAGCCCTTTAAGAGGAGCTACCATGGCTGCAGCTGCCATCCATCTCACTCAGCCACAATCTCCACTGGTTTTCATAGCCAGAAGTTCTGGGGGCTTCTCTTCCTGGAAGGTGAACTGTTGGCTGGGGATCTTAACTCCTTTTGGGGAACCTCCACTGCCGAGATATTCCTCCTGATATCTAATGGTCACAGGTGGGTGTGGGATCAGCCCATTCTGTTTTTCTGCTCCTCCTACCAGTCTTGAGGTGGCTTCTTCTGTATATCCATAGTTGTAGGGCTTTGGTTCAGCTAGACTTCAAGAGATTCTCAATGGTGATTGTTCCACAATTTAGTTGTGGTTCTGAAAGGAGATGAGCACAGCACTTACCTATTCCAACATCTTGACTAGAAATCCTGGGATATTGCTTTTATTGATTTCTAAATTAATTATCTAATTTAATTGAATATCTGTGAAGTAAGCCAGCAAAGTGACAATGTAAATGAACTTCAAAACTTCTTGGTTATCTTGTTGTGATATTCTGAGTGTAAAAAAACAAAAACAAGAACAGAACAACAACAACAAAAAGCAATCTTCACTTCCATTCTCTTGACTGATGCTTTTTCATTTTCACTCCCCATCCCCTTTATTTTCATTAACTAAAAATTATTTGCCTTCCAACTGGACCTTCTCCCAGTTTTAATATTTAGGGTTTGGGCTCCATTTTCTTCCCCATCACCTGTTTGGTGACTTCAGGCTGGTGGAGGAAAAGTTAGCAATCCATGTATTTGCTATCACATCAGCTGTAATAACATTCTAAATGTGGATTTTGGATTTTCTTGTAAGAAATTTTTTAAGTAATATAAAGAAAATGATGAAAGAAATGACTGACTGTTAATTATGTGGCTTAGCTTTTCTGGAGACTTGTTTGGCATAGTTCTTTCCTTCTGACAGATCTTTATGAAGGGAAAGGGGCAATTAATAATATGCTTTGAATCATAGGGTTTTTAAAAAGTTGTACATTTTCGGCCCAGACACCGGAGTAGAAATGCATTTAAGGAAAGTTGGTTGTCTCAATTGTCCCTAAAAATGATAAGAAAAGGCTATACTGTGACCAACACTTGCTCTTACTATTTTGTAATATCATTCATCTACCCAGTTCTTCCCTTGGGTCAATAAATTGCAGGAGTATTTTCTTAGGAACAAAAAAAAAAAAAAAAAAAAAGAATATATCTCTCTTGTGCCTTGAATTTCTAATCCTGGCTTGTGACTGGTTCAAGGAACCAGCAGTATCTAGCCTCGCCAACACATGAGTTTCTGCAATATGAAGCCACATAAGATCCAGGCAAACAATATAGTATAAATTTTATTCTTATTTGGTCATCATAATAGAATTTTAATTCTCATAAATTACAAAATACATTCAACTGCTTAACATAATATATCAGAAAATAATTTTTTGAGCAACTGACAACTCAATATCTGGATCTTTCAGAGCAGAGCGTGCTGGCCAAATAATTACTACAGAAATTAGTAGTAACACACCCACACACACACACACACGCACGCACAGAGCGAGAGCGAGAGAGAGAGAGAGAGAGAGAGAGAGAGAGAAGGAGATATTAATGCTCTTACTGTAAACTATTTTTTGGAAGATATTTTGGAAGGTGAACCTCTTGAAGGCAGGGCACCTACTATGCTCCTTCTCTGTCTTACAAGATCTGGGAGACTGAGTAATCAAGATTGAGCAAAGAACAAGAGTGTCTTCAACACTTAAAAATTTGCAAAGAAGTTAACTGGTAGAAGGGGACAAGTGCAGTGACTGATAATCCTGACAAAAATGACAGTGTCTTGACAATGGCTATGAAAACTTGATGACCCTTAACATCTCCTGGAACAAAGGAGTCAGTTAAACAAGATGAAAATGTTAAAGGGGGAATATTAGAAACACAAAAGAAAGATGACAAGGTGACAAGTTAAACATAATCCCCAGAATAAGAAACGTCAGAAGCCTCCTCCACAGTACACCTACAAACACCTGCCCTTTTGTTCGTATATAACAGAGCCTCTCACTCTCACTTCTTCCCTTTCTTGGTGCAGAGGGAAACCAGAGGAGCAGGCTGGGGGAGGGCAGCTGGTGGGAGAGAATATACTGGGCAACTCCCTGGCCAACGAATCCAGCCATATTTTACCTGAATCAGTCTTATATTTGTTACCCCAAATCCTAGTTATTCAGGTCTTTCAACTCTACTTCATTTCTCCATTATCTCTCTACTCACAAAATCTCAAAGGTTAGAGTAGACATGTTTATTTAATAATCCATGTGTGTTTTGCCTAAGATCGGTAGGCAAATTATCCTGACATTAAAACTTCTCATTTGAGCCAACTTCCAAAGAGAAAAGAGAATAACCAGCCACTTGGGATATCTTTATTTAATTATATGAGATCTTACTCATATTTCTAATCTACTGTCACAGATCTTTGAGGACTTTTGATGTCTATGACCTGCACTGGTGGAGTATTCTCCAAGCTTCTGAATAATTTACCCCTTTGCCTGAGTCTTAAAATCCACCATAAAGGGGAAAGCCTTTTATTTTAAGCATTTTTTTCTATCTTGCACTAAGAAGGATTAGTGTGAATAAGGCAATGGGATACAGAAACTATATAAGTGAGTTATTCATATCAGTTCCTCTAATGGAAGAATTGCTATAGTTGATGAATAAAAATTAGAGAAAAAAAATCTTCAATGAAGTGCTGAAAAAAAGAGATAAAAATTTGGGAGTGGGAACCAACAAGTACCTTCTTAATAAATACCATAAATGTGTGTGTGTGTGTGTGTGTGTGTGTGTGTGTGTGTGTAGTGTCCCTTTATGGACATTAGATGTAGAGGGTTGAGTTCATGATTCCTTCAGTTCATAGCATATTATCATCACTGGTCAAAATAAGACTCCTTTTTTATTTTATCTATTCCTCATCCCCATCTAATGTACTAAATGTGTATCTGCTTGTTTCTATGTGTTCTTGAAAAATGCATGTAGGTTTGTGTACTTTTAATTTACATAAATAATTTCATGTTTATATTTCTATCTATTTAAACATTTTCTTTTATTCAGGACCACATATTTGAGATCCATCTATGTTGCTGTGTATACATTTAGTTTCTTTCTTCTAACCACCACACATTATGTACATTTTCTCTATGTACATTTACTTAATGATAAATAATTTTCCCTATGTACTCTCCCCATGATATACACCCAGGTTACCTCCAGTTATCTCACCCCAAAGCTTGCTAAAGTTGACATCCACATATATGACCCTTAAGGACCTGTGTGAGAATCCCTTTGGATTCTATAATTCTACTCCAGGAATAGAATTGCTAGTGATCAGGTTATAGTATACTTAAAAGACTCTAGTTTTGTGGGGGGTTTTTTGCCAACTTTTTTTATATGTGGGGTTGGTATTATTATTATCATCACCACTTAACAGGTGAATAACTGGAGTGATCAGACATTATGAGAGATGCCCACAGTCACTCAGTGAGTCCAGAGTGGACCTTCCTCTTCTGACCACAGAGTTCTTCTCTCTTCTTTGCATCACATCACATTGTGTCCACACACTTGTCCTGTCTTGAAACTGCAAAGTGTGTTGGATTTGCTGCATTCCATTTCCCGAGGGCTGTGTAACTATTCTCTCCTTTCTGAATATCGTATAATTAGGAACTCATCAAACTAGGTTAGTGATGTGGGATATACAAGGTCCCTGTTAGCTGATGGCAACTCTGGTGATCTCATTTAACCATTTTCTGGTGTGTTTGTCTCTGTATCAATAACAAAATGTGTGCAATTAGCTGGCTTCTTTCCAAGAAGACAACAGATCCCTGAAAATCTGTCAAGGAAAGGGCCATGAAGCTTTTAATGGGTACCCCTTGTCTATGAAACATATGGGAGGCTTCATTAACACCATGGACTTATGAAAAGAAAGACTGGGCTTAAATCTGCTGAAAAAAAAATTAGAGCAGAGCCACTTTATAATAGATTCCTCCAAAATATTTTATAAATACTTAATGATAAATAATCTGAGTGTTGGACTAATCATATTTTGTAATTCATTCAGTTATTATGGATGTATTATTTTGTTTTTAATGTCATCCCACACTCAGTCCCCACATTCTTCTGATATTGGCACATGGCATCCCCAGTGGCCACACTGCAATATCTGTCTTATCAACTTGAGGTTCTCAGTTCCCAAGAAATCCTGATATAGTCATTCCAGACATTCTTACACAGACATTTCCCTTTTACAAGGGCTTTGAACTTTGATGCTAAGCCACAGAATTCTTTTACAAGGTAGAATACATTCTACAATTCACAATGGAAACCTACTTTTTTAAGAACAGTGACTGACTCTCACGTTAGGGAGGGGGACAAGAGGATTCCTCTGAGAATCTCTTGGGATGCAGGCACGTGTGTTTGGAGAATAGCCTTTACCTAAGAGATTCCTGTCCACTTTTCTCCTAGTTTTTGACCCCTTCACCCACCACCAACCTAACCTGTGACTTTTAGGACAATTTCCTCCATGTCTTTTTGGATAATCAGCCCCTATAAACAATAACGATGTCACCAGTCACTTGAGCAAATGTCTTTCATAGAGCCTGCAAAACAAGCATTAGGAAACTAGGTTAATTGGTGGGCCAGATTAGAATTGTAGGAGAAAAATTCTCTTAGATTCCCTCAATTGCCATGACATTTTTATTTTTCAAAAAGTAACATGGCAAAAAGTAACTGGAAAAGCAGTGAGCTCACGTTAGGCCCGAGGCCTGGGTTGTAACCCTGCTCTCTGCATGTTTGCATTTCAGAACATGATGGCCCTTGTGGGCTTTAGTTGGATAAGACAAATGCCAGCTATTTATCCAGTTCATAGGTTATTAAGCTATTAAACCTAGAGGAAAAAGCAGATTACAATGGGAATTTAGAATTATGCCTCTGATTGTCCTCGTTTTCTAATTATTTTGGATTAAGGACATAAAATAGTTTCCTTTCATTTTGAAACATTGTTTCCATGATTTAATTTTCTGTAGCAAAACTGCTAACACACATGGAGACTCTGTGCTAAGAAGCAGATTAGACCACAGAAATGTGTTTCTGGTCTTTTTTATTGGGTAGCCTAGGAAGAAAAGGGGATTTCCTTGGGAAGCACTCTTTCTAGAATAGTGGTTTTCATGCTTCAGCAGCATCAGAATCACACAGATGACTTGGCTCCACCTCCAGGGTCTGAAAATCTGTATTTCTAACAAGTTTCCAGCTGGTGCTGATGCTGCTGGTCTGGGGAGAACACTTGGAGAATCATTGTTATAGAACATCATTTGTCTCCAGAGGTTACAGTTATGTGATGAGCAGCCTTTGAGATAACGCCATGATCTTCTATTTCAGATTCCAGAAAACTCTGCTTTCTAGTAACAATCATGCACACACACACACACCAGCAACACAGAAAATGGAGAATAGGGCAAACACATACAGTCACTCAATTTCCTCATTCTTTATGTCTCAAAATTGTGGGCAGTCTACTTCATATAATTTGCCTAAAATAAGAAAAAAAGATTGGTATATTGTCACTGAAGTATGATCATCAGTTTTCACCAGAATCCAACAGAGAAAGATCACAAATCAGAGTTCCAATATGATCTCCCTTTCTCTATGAATTAGCTGGTATTTATTCAGTATTTTCTGTTTACCATGAAATGTGTTATTAACTCTACTTGTATTAGCTCATGTAACCCCTGACACAATTCTATTAGGTGGGTATTATTTTTATCTTCATTTAATAGATAGGGAAGCCAAAACCTAAAGAGGAATAGGTGATGAGAGTAGGATTTGCTGTACCATACCACATACAACTATATGATACTGCAAAACTATTAACATCATTTTTACTGTTTATATTCTGTAAAATGGGCCTATCTCCCAGTGATAATATGGGAATGAATGAAATAACAAGCATTAAGTGTCACAGAGAAAGGATGTGTTGTGGCTATAAGATATAGTAGACTCTCAGTTAACCAGCGCCCACAGGGATTGGTAGATGCCGGATAAATGTAAGTAGACTCTCCATTAACTGGAATTCAGGCAACCAGCACTTTCAAGCAACTGGCAAAATCTCAAGCAACAGGCCCCCCCCAAAAAAATCCCCGGTTAACAGAGAGTCTACTGTATGACTGTTTGAAATACTTTATATATTACTCTCCTTTTCTAGAACAAATCAAATGCTACATTCTATAAATGTATTATTCGTTTTACTCACTTTGCATGTCTGATCCTTAAAGAATAACTTTTACATCCTTTCCTTCAAAGTGGTCATGCATTCCTTTCTCCTACTGACATTCAGTGGAACTACTCAAAAGTTATTTTATTTTTTATGTATGGCTCCCGAGGCAGATGTTCTGGTGTCACCAGTGATGAGTGGGAAGGTGGCTCTCTCAGGATTTGAGATCAGCCCCAGCCCCAGGTCTGCACACTGTGATCCTCTCAATCACTGACGACTGCATTTATTTATCAGGGTTGGGCTTGATCAGAGGGACTCAAATTTCTGAAAAGCCTGCCTACAGAATATTTATTAAATTTTTAATTTCCATAAGTACTATGCAATATGTGAGTTATAATTTCCTTTTAAAACATTCTCATCGTTTAGTATTTACCTCATTTATCTTGGCATAAAGTCTTCAAAAACAGGATATTCTCCTATTTGGGCTATAATGTGGCAAATCACAAGCAAGTTTTTCTAATTTTTTATATGGAAGTCTTGGAATTTCCACAGCTCCGTGGTCTGAGCCAACAAAAATATACAGAGATGGAAAGCAGGGAGTTTTTGAAATCAGTTGATTTACTTCGTAACATTAGTTTTCACAGATATTTTTGCTTAACAGGGCAGTGAATTTGAAGTTGGATTTGGAAACAGAAAGTTGTTTTTTGTGAAATCAGAAGATAAAATGGTAAAAATAGTTTGCCTCTGACGATATCATATCCTAGGAAAGGGTGATGCCCACACTATCTATAAGGCCTTCCTGAACAGTCACTGGTACAGGAAGACCAAAAAAGGTCCAGGGCTGAACTGAATGGAGACTGTTTTGAAAGTAGGCAGCTTGCTAGAGCAGAAAGAACACTAAACGTGAAATCAGGAAATTTAACTTCTAGTCCTAGTGTCCTATTACCTCGCTGTGTACCCAGCAGTTCAGTTAACCTCTCTGACCCTCAGTTTCCTCTCTACCTGATGGAGATAAAAATACTCACCTTGCACACTTCCTAGGATTGTTAGGAGGCTCACATGAGATAAAATATAGTAAAGACTTTTTAAACTTATACAGCACTTTACAAATATGAGATATTTTTGTAAGGCCTTTAAATAATCTTCAAACATGTGGTGGGATGGCAAGATGAATTGGGGCATTTCAGCTGTCTAAGACATGTTGTATGTATCATTAGTACTTGTTTATACCCTCAGAAGTCTATCTGAATATCTGGAGCAGGGTCAACAAGTATTAATGATTCTATTGTAGGATTTAAGGGAAGGCTGTTGAGCTCCTACTAGTTCTGTTAAGACTGCCTTCCTCCCTTGTGCTCTTCTTCCAAAAGTAAAAAAGCTCCTGGATAAGCCACCCTCCTTCCCCATTGCAATCTTACTACAAATGGCCTATGAAGTAGACCCAGAAGACAATGACATTGGGTCTGATCCTAGAACTTCCTCCAACAGACCACCCATCAGGGCGAATTCCACCTTTCCTTAAATCTTTCCCTTAAAATTTATTTTTCAGTTATAGTTGACATTCCATATAATTTCATATTAGTTTCAGATGTACAGTGTAGTGGTTAGACATTTATATAATTTATGCAGTGATCCCCTGATTTGTTTAGTACAACTCTGGACTATTCATAGTCGTTACATTATAGACTACATTCCCTATGCTGTACCTTACACCCCTGTGACGATTTTGTAACTACCAATGTGACTTTCTTAATCCCTTCACGTTTCCCCCCAGCTCCCCAACACCCCTCCCCTCTGGCAACAATCAGTTTGTTCTTTGTATCTATGAGTCTGTTTCTATAATATTTGGTTTGTTTATTTTGTTTTTTAGATTTCACATGTAAGTGAGATCATATGAGATTTGTCTTTCTCTGTCTGACTTATTTCACTTAGCATTATACCCTCTAGGTCTATCCATGTCCTTACATCTTTCTCAGAAAGTCCAAATTTCTGGACTACTTTTCAATACCTCTCTGTACACTCCTTATTCTGAGCCAATTCTGGGTCTTCCAAAGCTTTCATTGTGCCCTCCAGAATTTAAGATCAGTCATCTACAAAATCTCTGATAGTATCTACCTTCACCAAGCCTTTGGTATTTACGTTTGCAAAGTCTTCGCTTCAGCTTGTTATTCTAGTGGAAGCCTGGCTTGGTTTGATAACACCCTTTCTAGTGGAGCCCTGCCAAATGGTGACCCCCAAATGCCACTGAGCCTGGAGGCTAGATTAGGAATCCCTCTTCTCATGGCCAATTCCGAAATATTTCTCCTCTCCACTATTGCCCAAAGCCCATATAAAACAACAACAATTCCTGGTATCTTCTGGCGACCCTACTTCATCACTTAGGATTTTAACACCTGCTTCTATCTCTTTCCACCACCACTATTCTTATTCTTAGTAACTTGAATACCCTCATGGTCATGGCCTGTGAATTCCTTCCCCTTTACTTGTAATTATCATTGTATCTACCCACCCTTAGTCATTTCTTCTCACAGTCATTCTCTAAAACTTGGCATCACCCATAATATTCCTAACTGAAATCTTGATATCAAGATTCCTATTTTCTGACCAATACGTCATTATATTTTTCAATGCATTTACTCTATCGCAAGCCAAATCTAATGGTTCTCCCTATAAAACACATTCCTGCCTCACCCTCTAGGCCCCTCTCCTTCCATGGCCCCCACCTAGCAAACTCACAGCTTCAATTAATCCAGCACCATGCAGAAGCACTGCTGTCACCAACGTAGTAGGGGTGGGGAGGGGCAAAACCAGGAGGTTTTTGGATGTGTGACATACTAAGATATTCATGTCACATCATATTCTATATTTCAGGCCATTAGCAATACATATCTTCTAATAGCCTAGAGAAAGGGTAAGGGGGAGGAGCAGCTTCTGACACAAAGCTCTGTTCAAAGACCGTAATCCCACCTGGTGTTTGCTTTGCTTCCCTGTCCTTTCTAACTTAACTTCCCTCTGCTAGTCCATTTGCTCATCGTGTTTCTTTATTTAGTTTAGTTACATTTCACTAGAATGTAAATTTCATGAAAGCAAGCATGTTGTTTGCTTTGTCACCTGTATTCCTGAGCCCCTAGAACAGTGCTTGGACATAGGAGGAACTCGATAAATACTCATTTTGCAACCAACTTTAGCTCTGGAGAGAAAAACAGACTCGTCCATAACCAGGGGCAATGGTTCTTGCGATGGTTCTGGGTGTCAAAAGAAAATGTTATTTATGAAAATTGGACCTTTATATTAGCACACAAATTTTTAAAAATCACCGTATGTTAAAGGGCTATTTCTAAGGTGTTACCCTTTGGAGGAAAATGTCTATGCTCTAGTCAAATGACAGAAATATACATTTTCTATACAAAACTCTGATCATTAAGGTTATTCCCAACTTAAATAAATAATTTATAAACAGATCTGTCCTTTCCATATCTCCTCTCAAAATGGAAGCAGGTGTTTTGCAAGCATTTTGGAGTGGGAAAGGACCTGAGTAGTTTCATCTTCTCAGTTCCTTAGTGTTGTTCATGTTGCAAATGAAGAATAGAGTTGGATTCACTTGGGGCCAGACAGTAGAGTGGGATGGTCTTATGGTCTGGCTTCCAAGGAAATCCCAATTAGGCCTACTGGAAACAGCTATGAGAATGTGGGTAGGATGTGTGTCTTGATGTTAAGGGGCTCTGTTCATTTTCCTCCTGAGCTCTGACCAGAGGCAGAGGAAATTCCTTTTTTCAGAGTTAGAGGTTTTGGCTCTGCTAGGAGTGAATCTGGGCAAGGCATTCCCATACCGTCTGCTCAGCCCTCTCCTTCTTGTACACCTGCAGCAGATTCTGAATGCTCAGCATAAGCTGTACCAGCATTAAAACTACAAAAATGCCCTGAAGATGGTATTGAGAAGCTTACAGTCATCAACTCGAGCAGAAGTGGGTGCAGTCTCCTGGATCATCTGTCATATTCGTAGCGTCTGTCCGATTGGAGTTAGGGCTCGTGGGCTTCTAGGTCCTGCAAGTGATAACAATAATGGAAGGTTTGTCTCTCCAACAAACGTGGAGATTGAGGCAACCTGCATAGTGAACCAAATAGTGAGCTGAGTGTGAGAAGCGCTGGGTTTAAGATTCAGCTCACTGTGTGTGTGATCTTGCTCAACTGAATTTCTCTGAACCTCGGTTTCCTGATCAATACTGTGAAGATAAAAACAGGCCTCTCACAGCCCTCACAAGGCTGCTGTGAGGCCCACTGGCAGTTATTTTACTGCACTTTGGAAAACACTTTAGGTAAAAAGTTACAAAAACTTGAACCACTATTAATAAAGAAATGCCCTGAATTACTGCCTCAGTAGTTATCTTTTGGTGTGATAGCACCAAGGAGTTTGGAGAACATGTACTTGTTTACTTCCTATCACTTAACAGGCACTGGGGCAGACAGAGCATCAGACCAGGTAATATGTAAAAATAGGTAACACCTATGGACCCAAAAGTTAAAGTCTGTTGAGGAAGTGAAGTCCATACTGGAGACTGTAAGTAATGGAGCAATTTCAAGGCCAGGTATTTTTTTAAGAAGGCCAAACAGTAGAACTGGAATACACCATATGAAATGCTGAATTTAAATACATGGGATAGTCCAAGCATAAATGACTGAATTCTGAATTCTGTTAAATACATTTACAAATGGAAAGGAGAAATCATTTTCTATTGGCAGTCTTCTTCCTGTTATTATTTTATGTCATAATCAGTGCCAGATTAAACATCCAGTAAATCACTTGTATCGGGTACATATGTTTGATTTAACAGTAATGGTTTAATCTTTATTCTTCATGGTAAGTAACATTTTTCTCAAAATTCCAGAAAGTCCTAATAAGTCCATGGTGATGTAGGCTTTTATCCAATCATACTGCCTGTAGTTTGCTTTCCAGAAAATTTCTAACTTATATCAGCTTGCTGAGACACATTTTAGGATCTAATCGCAGACAAAGATAAGCAAACGGCCCCCTCTAAGTTGAGCTACGTGAAAGTTCTTCACTGATGCCATGCCATGCCATTCTTCATTCTGATTCAGAAACTTAGTTCATGTCTTCACCTGTGCATTCCCAGTGCTAGCACAGTGGCTACACTGTAGTTACTCAACAAACATTTTGTGCATTGAACTGAATTAGGAAACCGGTAATTGACTACTCATCGTCCCTTCTTTCCTTTTTCTTATCAATAGAATCTTGATTTATTGGGAGCAACGATGTATTCAGCTAAAATATTCAATCTCCTACCTTTTCAATGAGATCTAAGTGGAAGTCACCACCTGGAAATTCTCGGAAAGCTTTTTCAAAGGGGATAAACTCCACAAGTTTCGCTCTTTTACCCTTCACATTTTCCTCATTGTCCTGCTTGAAATACAGTCATAATGTTTGGAGACGGAGCAGCCATCTTAGGATCATGAGGGTTTAACCACATGCTAAGAATGACAGAACCAGAAACTGAAACCAATCTTGATCCCGAAGTTTACTTCAAGTAGGTGATCCAGCCTTCACCTGCATACCCTTTGATCTCACATCAGTTATCACTATAAAAGATTTTGGTCACATGGAGCCAAATGGAGTCATAGACACAGATTATTTGCATTTATCTAAAGTGCTGATTCTCAGTGGAGAGGAATTGACGTTGTGGAATCTACTGAAGTGGTTTGTCATTTTCCCACCCCGTACTGATAGGCTTTCTAAAAAAGTAATTGCTCTTTCTCTCATCTGGGTGAGAATCACTGTCATAATGAACCACTGTTACTACTGGGAATGTCACTTCCCTCAAATGTGTTAGGTTACTCAAGAAAAAAGTTAGGAAACTCTCCTCCAGGGAGATCTATCCTAAATTGATGACTTGGAAGTTGTGAAAGAGTTAGTGTTTACAAACTCAGCAGTTATTAAACAGACTGAAATAGGTATGTCTAAAGCATCTGAGAGCCACCAGAGGAGCATCAGAAGATGCTTAGAATTTTCCTATGGAAAATTAAATGATTGATAAAGTTAGGCTAGAAAGGATCAATAGCACTGCCCACAACAACAGATGTTGACATTAAAGGGCACCTTAGTGGCCATCCAATTGGATTTATCATATAAGGCAAAATTTGACCTCTATCACAATGTTAGGGGATGCCATCCAACCTTGCTTGACCACTTCCAGTGACTAGGAGTTAAATTCACAAGGCAACTCATTCCATTGTTGGAAAGCTTTAATAACTAGAACATTCTTCTTTACCATGATCTTAATATGGTTGTATCTTAATATTATTACTGTATTATTATTATTATTATATTGTATCTTAATGTGATCCCTTCTGACTTGATAGTTATAAAAATCATGTGAATCACTTGAACTGGTATTATTTTCCCAATTTGAGCATGTGTAAACAACTACGGAGAGGCTACCTATTCTTGCCCAAGGTTTAACAAAGCCGAGGTGGAGTAGCTAGGTTTGAACTCATGACTACTGAGCTCAAAATCAAGCTCTGTTTCACATTGTTATCATTCAGTATTGAGTCACTGAATTCCTACTATCTACTGGTCACTAGGTTAAGCGCTGAAGCTCTAATAGTGAACAAAATACTTTCCTGGCCCTCCTGGAGTTAATAACTAGTCATCGCTTACCAATGAGTCCTACTTTTAGTATTTGGTATAGCATAGAGCAACGAGTATATTCCTTCCTCTGCACATCAGTCATTTAATTATTACAAGGCTTCGTAAGTGTCTCTCGTCCGAACAAAACATCCTGTTTCTTCCTACTAAGTCAGGGATTTTGGAGCTGTCTATTAATACCATCCTTCATTACTTTTCTCTGAACATTTGTTTTATCACTCTCTTTCATGAGGAATGGCACCCTGAATCGTACATCCTGCTCCCAATATGGTCTTGGAGACAGACCATAGCCTCAGGTGATTAGAAGGTTGGGTACTCTGAAGTCACCTTATGCTTATTGCACCTATTTTGGTTTCTCATGGCCATGTTGGCTTGTGTTCATTTTATGGATCACTAAAACCACCAAAGGGTCTTCCTATGGATTATAGTCAAGTCAACTCTCTTCCATACTGTCCTCAGGTATTTGATGTTTTATATCTAACTGCTAGAGTTCAGTGCATTCCCATTAAATTTCACTTCATCTGGACCATTATTACATCCTTTGAGCTCTCTTGATTTTGATTCTGTCATCTCTAAATTATCTTTATTTCCCAGTCTTGCATTATGAATGAATTGGATTATCATATCTTCCATATTACTGACAAAAATGGTGAACTGAACAATTTCAAAGACAAAACGCAGTAACACTCTATCCAGGGAAATTAGTCCTAATCTGTTAACCTTATACTTGCACCTTTATTTACTCATTCATTCCACAAATTTTAATGAATGCCTTATTCTGGGCCAGATGTTAAGATGAGAAAATAAAACCACCTGAGTTTGTACATTAGGAAAAGTAGACATGTTAACATCCGGTACGCACTAGTGTAG
Source organism: Lyroderma lyra (assembly GCA_004026885.1). Classification (NCBI taxonomy): domain Eukaryota; kingdom Metazoa; phylum Chordata; class Mammalia; order Chiroptera; family Megadermatidae; genus Lyroderma; species Lyroderma lyra. The sequence continues at coordinate 53,178 of PVJL010005049.1, forward strand.
AAAAATACAGGAGAGAGTGCAATTAATTCAACCTGGGAGAAGCACTTAGAACCTCAAATGGCATCCAACTCAAAGGTATAATGAGGGACTTCATCAAGTATTTTGCTAAAGCTACTATGAACTTATATAATAGATTAGGCATTTCTCCGACGTTCCAAACTCGTATTCATATCCAAGCTCAGAACAGAAGTTATTTACCATGACTTGGTCTGTGTGATCCCATTTTGGATCTTATTGGTCACTTGCCTTTTTACCTCAGAGAAATGCAATTAAAATGCCATAATCTCCTTTGTATCTCTTCTGAAGTTAAACAGTCAGCATAAATGGTTCTGGTCATCTTCTCTCATACACCAACATTGTAGAGGACATCCAGGCTACTTGTTTACTAGCTAATTTTGCCTGAAGCCACTTTTTGGGTAATGGGATACCTGGTAGGTGAAGTCACATTTACATACCATCCAAGTCCTGAAATAGCTTCTCTCACTTCTTTTTCTCTTCTTGTCTTTTGGTGGGAGCCTCACTAGTATCCAAGAGGAGGTCCAGAAGCCTCTCCAGCCATAAAGAGACATGTGTGGATTTCAAACCTCAGTTGTGGCCTTTGTCACAAAGCGCAGCACTGCTTATTGTACACATCCCCATTAGTCTGTGAGGCTGGAATTTCCTTGTAGAATCCAACATTTTTCTAATGCAGTATTTATATATTGTTGCTAGAATTTTATAAGTTTATTTTCCAAATTTTAATTTATAATATTTATTATTGCAAATTTTTTTTGGTATCCTTTAAGTATCAAAAACTATGCATTAGGAAGGCAGAGGTAGGTAAGATGAACAAAAATTGGTCTCAGTCATGAAAGGAACTAATGGTCCAATGAGTAAGGTAGGCCTGCACGTGTATAACCCAAGGAAGTGGCTATTCTGGTTTCTTTTTGATGGGCAAGCATTTTGCAGAAACTTGTGTGTGCAAGCCTAAAACAGCCATTTTAAAACAGCTTGAAACATGTCATTTCACTGGGGAGGAAAAGAGCAAAACATTGGTTTTCATCACCTTCCATATTATTTTTCATGTTTTATCTATGTTTATGGTAAAATCTCACGATCCAAGAGATTCATATGTTTGCACTGAAGTCTGCACAAGGCTTCCAATTAATTACCCAGCAGTTCCACGAAAGGCTTGGTAACCTTTCTGAAAGAAAAGAGAAAAATGATGTCTCTTGTTCTGGTAGCATTCTTTTACTTTCTACTCAAGAAAATTATTTCAAAAAGTTGATGTATATTGTCAAAAGAACTATTTTTGTCAATAAGAAAATATAAAACTAAGAAGTTACGCTGTCTGCCTTTTTAATAACTCATCAATCTTTTCCTTTTTCTTATAAGAGAAACTTTAGTTTCTGTTTTAGAATTGCGAAGATATCTTCTTCATGGAGAAAAACCGGTTCACATAACATAGTGGTTATTTAGCTACTCCAAAAACTAGAGTATAATTCCCTCTCTTTTTCTCTCGCCCCCTCACTCCACTGGACTCAGAAAGTCTCATTTTGCAAGGAGCATTACCTTCTAGCTTTCTTGCAAAGTTATCCTTTTGGAGTGAAAATCAGGAAAAGCTTTAACTTCATAACCTTGGAAGTTTCATTTTTTCTGGGGTGTTCAGAGTAGTTCTGGACCGAGAGCTACTGAATGGGTTAATACTGGACTTGGCTGGGTGTCAGTTAAACTTTTTTTCTGGCTCTGCTCCGGGTTTCCCCTTAAAGGGATTTCCCTCCGCCTCTGCAACAAGACCCTTTATAAAGAGCAGACTTTCTATTTCACTCCTCACTGAGCCTCACTGGCTGTAGGAACTAAGGACTTCCCAGGCACTTTCAGGTGGGAAAGAAAGAAGGGTTTTGGAACCATTATTTTCTCATCACAGCAGCAACTTCAAATGCCTAGGAAGATGGTCATGATCTTTGGAGCCTCGAATATACTTTGGATGGTGTTTGCAGCTTGTAAGTTCTTCGCCTCGATCTATTTCAAACCCTTGCATTCCATTTTAGCCCTGATTTTGGCTTCAGTCAGTTTTGCTATGGAAATAAAGAGAGGCATTAGGATTTTTTTTAACTTAACTTTTAATGTAACTTAACTTTTAATATGCTACTGAGTATTGCTGTATACCATCATGCTGTCATAGTTGGAACTGCAAATTGATTTTTGTTTGGGGCAGTTTTTTCCCAATGTCAAATGAGTAATTGGATTCTGTCTGTAGTAAGGTCTAACACTTTAGCTTCCGGTACTTGAGAATGAAATCAAACTTAGCAAATAACAAAATAAGTCTGATAAATAGGCATGGAGGTCAGAAGTGGGAGTTCCCTAAGTGAAGGTAATTTCGACACCTCGTTTGGCAGTGACGCCAAGGCTGTTTGGCCACCTTGTAGTTAGTTCAAAGCAGTTTAGTTAAGCGATCAGCCTGCTCCTATTTTGGACTCTAGACTAGAACAGGGAGGAGTTGCATATTAAACAAACCAGTGTAAGTTTGCTTTGCTCTTTTTGCCTTCACAGCTCAAGCATTTAAACTTGAGATCTTCCCCGAATCTGAAATTGTTGCTCAGATTGGTGACTCCATTTCACTGACTTGCAGCATGACAGGCTGTGAGTCTCCATCTTTCTCCTGGAGAACCCAGATAGACAGTCCACTGAACGGGAAGGTGAAGACTGAGGGCACCAGGTCCATCCTGACCATGGATCCTGTCAGTACTGAGAACGAGCACTCATACCTGTGCACAGGGATTTGCGGGTCTGGGAAAGCAGAAAAAGGAATCAAGGTGCACATCTACTGTGAGTATTTTGGAGAATCTCTGATTTTTCTATCGTTTGCTTTAAGATAAGTTTTTAAAAATGTTATCTTTAGGGGGAAAAAGACATAAACTGTCCATGTCTAGATTCTTGGCAAGAGGACAGACTACACCAAGAAAATGAGAGACACCTGAGTCTAGCACTAAATCAGGAACCCAAGTCTTGGCTTCTATTTCCAGCTCTGCCACAGACATGGGGGTCATGGGAAAGACACCCTCAATTGCTCTCAGCCTTGATTTTCTTAGCTGTAAAATGAGGACCTCTACAGTGGCTTTTATTTCATATTTCAAAAAATTCTATTTGGTTATATCCTTACGTGTTTACCTGGCCATGCATCTAAATTATTTTTGAACTCCATCCTTCAGGGACTTTCCATTTATTTACTCTCGTGCAATTTGGTGCTTAGACTCAGTTTAAGCAGGAGATGTATAATTTCATAATAGGCTCCTGTACAAAAATTTCCCCCTTAGATGTAAGAAAAATATCTGCATACATTTTGTGCATTTGTTTTTGGAATAGATAAATTTAAGGGTTCATTTTTTGTTGTTTTAATTTTGGGTATCATTTAGCCTTCATGCTCAGCCGCTCAACCTCAGGAGTATTTGTATAATGAATTAATTTGCCTTGTGAATGTGAATGAATACTCCCATTTTACCAAAATACATCCCAATCTTGTCTCAATCCAGCAAATAAAAGTTAGTACAAGGAGTAAAAAAGTAACCTGAAATAAATCACTTGCCTTTGCTTCCTGATGACACTCTATCAAAGAAAAATAAAACAGAACAAAACCAAGAACCTGCAAGGCTTCCCGCTCATCCCCTTCTGAGGACCTCATTTGAATATCCTATATTTACGTTGTTTCCGTTCTGCTGTAGTGGAGCTCAACTTTTCCCGGTACCTCAAATTGATTCTTCAACAAACCCCATGTGTTCCTAATACTTCCCAAGAAACTGTGCCTGGCTGGCTGCTTTCAATTATGCTGGTTGTACATGCATAGTTCATGTCTGTGCAGCCTCTTGAGCTCCTTGAAAGGCCCCTTATGTAAATACAGGGGAAAGTAGCACGTTCTTATATTACCTGACAGCAAACTGTGTGGATTCTAGGCACAGTTCTTAAAGAATATGAGGGACAGACATGACTGGTGGAGAAATGAAAAAGACTGGGTTTTTTCACATAGCAAGACTTCTCCAGTTCCTTTGTCTTCACTCACAATGACCAAATAGTTGAAGGAGAATGAAGACCCTTCTGGTTTTAATGATCTTGCCTGGAGTTTTTCTTTAGGTGTGTCTGTCTCTCATTTAACAGTCTCATCTTCATTCTACAGTTGATTGTAATATTTTTTAGAATTGTTACGCAGTCTAGAATCCAGTCAATGTGTTACTATCATGAAGGTTTGTAATGAAAAGGTAGCCCTTGCGGAGGAGGCAATGGCCGTATTCCCTTGGCACTAAAAGGTTCTACTGTCGTGCTGGTTAGACATTGAGTTAGGCATTTCAGAAAGCAAATCTGTCTACTAGAATTTAGATTGCACAGGTGTACATTTCTGATGGGTCAATTCCCATCAGAGGAACCATTTTCAGAAGCCAATTATTTAACATTGTTCATTTCTTAGCGTGTTCTTGCCAATAACTATTCCTTCCAATGATATTTTGAGCTTTCAGTTCCTTATCTGTAAAATGAAAATGTATCTACCCTGACTAAAATAAGAGAATGTGATAAAACATAATATAGATGTGCAGTAGAAATACGGAAGAACAGAAGTCCTGAGTTTAAATCCCAGACTTCCATTTATTAGCTGTGTAACTTTGGGCAAGTTCTACAAATCTGCTAAATCTATGTTTTCATGTCTGTGAAATGTGGTCTCTATCTCTTAGGGTTATTGTGATGATAAAATAAAATCATTTATGTTAAATGAGTGGCACAGCGATGGGCACATATAAGCATATAATAAACATTAATTTTTTCTCCCTCCTTTTACTCCAATAACATGCAACCCTTAGTCCATGCAGGATCAGAACTGAAGAACCCACTAAAAGGTGATTCATTCTGATTCATGGAACTGCCCCAAACATAAAAGGCTATTTAAATGATGAATCAAGACTGTATTAACAAAAGCATTCGATTCGGTTAGCATTACATTAAGTCAGTGAAGGATGTCATGCACAAGAGCCAAAGCCTGCTCACGTGTGTGTTTGACCTTTGCAGCTTTCCCTAAGGACCCAGAAATTCATCTGAGTGACCATCCTGTGGTTGGAAAGCCAGTCACAGTCACGTGTTTGGTCCCGGATGTTTACCCATTTGACAGGCTGGAGATGGAGTTGTTGAAGGGCAAGCATCTCCTGAAAAATAAGGATTTTCTGGAGCCTATGGAGAGGAAGTCTGTGGAAACCAAGAGTTTGGAAGTAACCTTCACTCCTACCAATGAGGACAATGGAAAAGCTCTCGTTTGCAGAGCTAAATTACACATTGATGAAATTGATGTTGGGCTCCAGGAACGGGAGAGTACGACACAACTGCAAGTCAATGGTGAGTACTTGTGTGATGGACGTGGTCCAGTCTTCAAGGGACTTTGGTCTTGGAGGTACACAGCAATGCACGTAGGAGCTAAAGTCAAGACTTGTATTACTCCATTTTTGTTCATTGAGAACATGATACTTTTCAGCAGTATAGCTCAATGAAAAGAGCACTGAATTTGGCTTGAGAAGACTTCTGGCCAGGCTGACCAGACGTCCTGTTTTAAATGGGACAGAAAACAATGGTACTGTCCAAATGGTATGTATGGTCAGCCAAATGTCACTGGGCTGAATTCCAGGTGTCAGTAGGCTGAACGTACTGTCCTGTACCATTGTTTTCTGTCTAGTTTAAAGCAAAAAGTCTGGTCAGCCTACTTCTGGCTCCATTAACCATATGAACTTGGATCACTTAATTTCTCTATTTCCCAGTCTATCAAAGGGAAATGATTGGGTAGTAGGAAATAGGCTCAAATAACACAATTCTGATTATAATTATGTTTATAAACTCTTATAAAATGCTTTAAAATATCGAGGTGGGGTGATTTTGTTTTACAAGGTTAGCATGTATCCTGTGTGTGCACATTGCTCACACATACACAGATGCATTGGGTAGGGGAGTGGAGATGAGGTCTAATTACCTCCACATTCCCTGAGACCATTGTGAGGCAGCCCAGAAAGAGTGGAAGTTCTAGACTAAAATGCTGTGTTCTGCTCTGGACACTATATTGAAAAGGAGTGGGGCCAACTATAGCATGTTTAGCTGAAAGAGAAGGAGATGAAAAGAATTTATCAATATGTTGAAAAGAATAGTCAAGATAGGGTTGTTGTTGTTTTTTTTAAGATACAAAACTAGGAAAGGAGAGCTGTAATTATGTGAAAAACTGTCATATGGAAAGGAATTTAATTTATTCTGTAACAGCAGAGGACTAAACTATAGCCAATGGGTAAAAGTTAGTTACCAAGAGGTAGATTTCAGCTCAACAGGGGGGACATACTTTAAGAATTAGAGCTATCTCTGCAGCCTGGGTTCGATTCCCAGCCAGGGAACCACCAAGAATTAGAGCTATGTGAAACTCAAATGGACTATTTTGTCAGGCAGTGGATCACCTCACCCCATAAACGTGGCAGCCAACTCACATGGGCACTTGGAGGGATGCTGAGATGAGAATCCTACCTTATCTGGGGAATTGAACCACAGTAAGGGTCATTCTTGATTTCTTAGTATCTGTGGCCCTCTGTAAACACCCCAAATTAAAAAAAAGTAATTCAATCTAATTAGTCAGAAACTGGATTGACTAATTTTGATGATGCCACAATTCTTCATGCTTATTTGACAGAGTAAGTTTGTCCAACTTGTGGAAGCACATAAATACAGTCTGAGAGAAATACATGATCCCTGTTGGGTCACAATGACGCTCAGCAGTTACTGACATTGTGTCCTGCCTTTTCAGTCTCACCCAAGAACACAGTTATCTCTGTGAGTCCCTCCACAATGCTGCAAGAAGGTGGCTCTGTGACAATGACATGTACCAGTGAAGGTCTACCAGCACCGCAGATTGTCTGGAGCAAGAAATTAGATAATGGGAAGCTGCAGCTCCTGTCTAGGAATGCAACTCTCACGTTAATTGCTATGAGGATGGAAGATTCTGGAATTTACGTGTGTGAAGGAGTCAATCTCGTTGGGAAGAACAGAAAAGAAGTGGAATTAATTGTTCAAGGTACTTAGAATGTGAAAAGAAATGATAAAAGTTCTGTCTTTGGGATTTGAGCAATAATAAAACAGCTTCAATGCCAAAATCACTTCCTTAAGTTTTGCTGCTGACCCACTTGATTGCCATATACCTCAGCACAATTCTATATTCATCTTATACTTTTAATAATTGAGTGCCTGCCACATAATAAAGGCTCATAAGTGTAGGATGAATAAACGTAATATGGGCAACATAAAATTTTAAAGTATGAAAACACGATATTTAAACTTGGGTAGTTAAAACAAATTAAATGTAAACTCCACCACAGTAGATGGTGATGGGTTAGCATTCTCAGGAGACCAGGAGAGATATTACACTAATAAAAGCACGTAGAGCTTATCATCCGTCCTTATCCACCCCTTAATAAGCTATATCCCATTTCGGTGACAAGGAAATGTGTTCTGGGAAATGCATTCTTGTTTTGCATTTTGTGTCATGAGATACTAACAACCTGAAGCACCAAAAGGAGAACTGAGCTTTCAAAAGGCCTTTCAGTTACCTAATAGTTACTCCTGCAGGAGCCACAAATTCACATTGCAGCCAACTATCAAAAAAAAAAAAAAAGATCTGAGAATGGTCCAGAGGCAGGAAGTGGCTGTGTTTTGTAAGTTCCCTATTCCCACACTAACATACAAGGAATTCGGAAACTCTCGGAATTGTTCTGCATGATCTGTCTCTTTCAAAATCTACTCGTATATAGGTTTATTGAGGTAATTTGAGGAGAGCCTTCTTTGGAGATACTACAATGTCACAATTAGACAAAGCAAACTGAGAAAAATAATGTCTGCCCCAGATAAGACCCCTGAACAACATGGTATATTTGGATTATTTATACGTTAAGATTTCGTCCTTCCACCCCCAGTTGGCTATTTAAGAGGATGATTTTTGGGGTGTTCTGTGGAGTTTCATCTGTCACTTTCAGAGTTGCCCGATGACTGCAGGTTTGTTCTGGGGAACAGAGAACAGAGATTTGGAATTCTCTGTCTCCCTAGATAGCGGTGACCTCAAGGCAGTCCGTGTGGCCGCAGGGATAGCACTGGCACCCAAAGACTCAGGAGTTTGCCCTTCTGTCTCTTTTCAGCCCGTGCATTAAGTGTAAAGTATTTTTATATTTCCTCAAACAAATTTTAGAGGTGGCTTCTGTCACTTTAATGCTTAGACTTGACTTTGCTTTCAGTGTGATTCTGTGTGACTTTTAATGGTTTCATTTGACATTTTTGGTACCTAAGCTCTAAGCACTGGTCCATTAAGTCTGTTGTACCTAATCAGAAGACATATGTTGGCATTGTAGCTTTTTTTAAATACTTCTCTTAGATCTTGTTTTACCTCCACACGAGGAGGACTTGATTTAGTTGTTCGAGCAACTGAGAAGCTGGGATCTTGAACCAGACCCACTTGGCTTCAAGTCTTAATTTGTCACTTGCAAGCTAGATAAAGTTATGTAGCGTTTCTAAGCCTAAATCTCCTCAGGAAGAGGAGAAAGAGGAGGAAGAGAAGTAATAGTACCAGTTCATGAAATGGCGTGAGGATGAAATGAGATAATATATGTAAAGTGGTCCCCACGATGCTTGGCACACTGGCACCTCTTAAATGATTTGAGTTGTTGTCAACTGTTACAAGGATTTGATAAACAATATTCGAGCAGAGACTGAATTATTGTTATGAAAAGATACCACCCTCTGTCTTGACAAATTTTTATCCAGATTCATTCTGTTAAGTGAATGAATCAACAGACTATTGTGAGTTCATTCTTGAAAGATGTGGTCTCATTCCTGATGGTCCCCACGCGGAAAGGAGTAATTGTTTTCTTGGCACAGATATTAGTTTAAAGGAATTGTGGGGAGAGGGGGAACCCCATATTAGAGTGTGGTGAAAGAAAATCTTACCTTCTTTGTGTCTTGTTCTTTTTTTTCTCCAGAAAAACTGTTTACTGTTGAGGTCTCCCCTGGACCCCAGGTTGCTGCACAGATTGGTGACTCTGTCGTGCTGACATGTGGTGTCACAGGCTGTGAGTCCCCGTCTTTCTCCTGGAGAACCCAGATAGACAGTCCTCTGGGCGGGAAGGTGAGGAGTGAGGGAACTGTATCCACGCTGACCCTGAACTCCGTGAATTTTGAGAACGAACATTCCTACCTGTGCACCGTGACCTGTGGACATAAGAAAATGGAAAAGAGAATTAAGGTGGACCTCTACTGTAAGTAGTTCTCAGAGCTGCTTTATTATTTTTTCAATTCCATTGGAAGAAACATAATACAAGTCTGTGATATACAACGAAATCCATGTGCTTGGAAAGGGAATTTAGCATTGTAAAGGGTTCCTAAATCTCTGGACCAGAATTTTTTAATGCAACTTAATTGGCTTAAATCTTAAGTATATCAGGACTGTCCAAAAAGCATCCAGCCATATAATAGGAAACACAGAAGCATTTATGGCTGGATATTTTCTGGACAGCCCTCGTACATTACTTATGGACACAGCATCCACAGTCCTCAGTTTGTGTCTTCTCAACACTCATCAGGTGGTACGTGCTCACTGTTTCCCATCCTCTCTCTGTGTATATGGGTGTTCAGAGGTGGCAGTGGGTCAGGAATGGGGGGTCAGTGTCCATTTGGATAACTGGGTGGGAATGCCGTGCAGCTACTCTAATTGGGGGTGCACCCAGCCTAGTGTTCTTGGCATATTTGGAAAGCTGATCAGCAGGAGGAGAAAAATGAGGTCGTGGGGAGCAGGAGAAAGCCAAAAGTGAAGATGGGGAGTCAGAGTGGTCGTAGGAGACAGTCCGTGGGAGCAGCTCAGGTGAAAAGCAGAACCAGGAGGTAGCACTAGATGTCAATAATGATTTAACTGTATACATACACTACACTGTTTCTCGCAGTTCTTGTCACCTTAGTGAGAATCCTTTACAACCTCAGATTTATGAATTTGACGTTGCTGGAGTGACTCAGTTTATAATGCATGAGGGACAAAATAGGCAAAGTGACCAAGTTATTTTTTTGAGGGGGCTGCTCTACCTTGTCTTATTCAGCAGAATTCAGGAGAACATACTATAGAGATTTTCTACAAGAAAGTTGGTGTTACCCTTCAGGATTTGTTCAGAATGAGTTAGAATATATTTGTAAAGGGATTTGAATCTCTCAAAAGAAGGGTAAATTTTATTGTGTTATCGTATTACCCAGAGTCTAGGATCTGCTGATGAAGGCTCATTTCCGGCAGAAAAGAGAACCAGCAGTGAAGTCTTATTGCAATGTGAACATATTAGAGAATGTATCTCTTTAACATTTTGCTTAAGAAAAAAATTTCAGCATTGCTCTTTCTCTTGATAACTATTTTAGTCTTGTTTTATTGATTTGCATAAGATATATTATAAATATTATTTAGAATAGAAATCTCTTACAATTTTTCTTTTTCTTAACTACAAGTGATGTCTGAGAAATGTTTAAAACTTTCCACCTAAGCTTGGCCATTGGAAATGACAATATCTGAACTGAGGACGGCCCTGTGTATCTTATTGGATACTGAGAGGCTGTACAGCTCATGAAACCAAGTCTGGGCTCTGAGCGCAGAGAGATATAGTCTCTGATCTCAGCTCAGTGACTTAATAGATATGATGCCTGATGAAAGTCTCTTAGCTTCTGTAAGTTTTGCAAATGGTCTTAGCTATAAAACAAGGTCTCCATAAGTCTTTTTTAGTTGTAAAGTAAGTTAAATAATACCCATTTTATCAGGCTGTTTGAAGACTGAGATAATGAATAACCATGTACAAGTAAATATGCAATACATCATGGCAAATATTTAAAACATTTAAAATATATAGTTAGTAAATAAGGTGATGGAAGCTCATGGGTCTTTTGTAAAGGTCAGTCCCTGGCTGTCAGCAGGATTGCACGACTAAGAAGAGAAAAATAAGTGTATTTATTATTTGATTTCTTCATGTACTAAGTATTCTTTTGTTTCTATATTTATATTTACTATCACAAATATTTTACTTTTTAAAATAAATATTTATACGTAATGTCATTATTTATATATTGGTCATCATAGTCTCTAAGATAAATTAAACTGTCATTTTGAGATCTTTGAACTTAATAGAGATTACTTCTGTTTTTCTGTTGAATGCCACATACAAACCATTTTTTCTTGATATTTGCAGCATTCCCTACAGATCCAGAAATTGAAGTAAGTAGTCCACTAGTGGATGGAAACCCGGTCAATATAAGCTGCAAGATTCCTAATGTGTATCCTGTAGACCGGCTGGAGATTGAATTACTTAAGGGGGAGAGTACTATAAAGAATAAAACCTTTTTGGTGAATGTGCATAAGAAATCGTTAGAGACCAAGAGTTTGGAAATGACCTTCATCCCCACCACTGAAGATACTGGAGAAGTTCTTGTTTGTCAAGCTAAGTTACATATTGATGAAATGGAATTTGAACCCAAACAAAGGCAGAGTACACAGATACTTAATGTTCAAGGTAAGGGCACGTGTGACATATCCATAATTTAATATGAATTTCTTTATCGTGTTTGCCAGGCCATCATTAACATGAGGTTAACAGTTAAAACCTCTGTAAAACCTAAAATAAAAAAGTCAAAATAATATTCATTGTAACAAACCACCCCCAACACTTAAAACAATAACCATTAGCCATTCATTTGCCTATAATTTTATGAGTTGTCAATTTTGAAGAGGTTGTCTGCTCAATATGGTATCATATGAACTCATTCATGTGTTTTCAGTCAGTTAGCAAATCAGCAGGGGATGGCTGGTCCCAGATGGCCTCATGCATGTCTGAGGCCCTTTCTGGGATGTTTGGCTCTCCCTTTCTCCAGGTGCTGCCTTACCTTTAAGGAAAGTGGCCTAGGTTTAGTCACCAGAGCAAAGTGTTTCAAGAGGGTGATAATGAAAGCAGCCTCTGAAGGCATGCGCTTGGAGTATTACTTCTTCCATGTTATATTTGGTCAAAGTGAGTCACGAGCCCAACCTAGATTCAAAGGGTGGAAACATAGATGCCACCTTTTCACAGGTGATTCAAATAATTTGTGGTCATGTTTAATGTACCATAAATGTCAATACACACTACCATTGATCTTCCATTCTTTGGTAGCAAGAGAGTTTCTAAAGAACTTATTTTCACTAGAAAATATCCATTATGTGTCCATATTCTACTTTCTATCATTCTGTATCTGCTAAAGTAAATGGAAGCAGAAACCTCCTTTAGTGGTTATCAAGGTTGTAAGTGGTTCTAATCCATAGAATCCACAACCCTATTTTGCAACATTATTAAAATTCTTTGGAATCCAAGGTATAAGGGTTCAAGCTAACAGTTCCCCTAATTTTTTAGTTGCCCCAGGAATAAAACCACCTTGGTCAGCCCTTCCTCCATCTTGGAGGAAGGTAGTTCGGTATGACATGCTCTAGTAATGGCCTCCTAGCTCCAAAAATCCTGTGGAGCAGACAGTTAAATATGAGGATCTACAGGCTCTTTCTGAGGATACAATTCTCATCTTAATTTTTACAAAAATGGAAGATTATGGTTTTTATGGATATAAAAGAATTACCAGGTTGGAATAAGTAGAGAAGAAGTTGAATTAATTCTCCAAAGAGAGCAGAGTGTGAATAATGAGTTATTGTTAGTATTATTTTGCTTGCATTATTGGTTTTGAACAATGTCCTCTTTAAAAACAAAGTTTTTACTAAAAATATGTATTGAGGGTTTTGAAGAGCTCATAATGTTTTCTATGGATGAAAAGTGCCATCCCAAATCAATTATCCTAAAATTCTTTAACCTCAAGTGGAATGCCAGCCCTAGGAACTATGCCAGGAGTTCCAATTACACTTACAAGGCAATGATTATTCTGTTGAAATAAGGACAGAAAGAGGTATACATTCCTGTATTTGAAGATTTCTTAGGATTAAAACCACCATGTCTGGATGAATTGAATGCTCCATGGTAATGTCACAAGGTGCCTGCTAGTATTTGCTTAGCAGCCTGAAACCTTTTGTAAATCCCAAAATTAAGAGTAGCAGTGACTGTGCCTGTGATGACCTAGAACCACTAGAGTGGATTAAGTTATTAGATCCAGATCCTCTCTCCAGGATGGAGAGCCAAGATTGAGAACAGAGCAATTCTTAGCTGACAGTTGAAGCCATAGCCATGGTTTTTGGCAAAACCATGAAGTGATCAATTTGGATTTCCCGCCATACTTTCCCTTTTGGGGTTCAAGGCCCTTTTCTTCACTGGGGCTCTCATTTCCTCTCTTACTCCTTGATATTATTTCCACTAAGGTATTAATGACTTTCTTGTTACCTCATCTCAACGGTAATTTGGATTTTAAGGAAAGAATCTTGGAGGAGCAATGCACAACCTTAGAATGGATGTCATGGTACTGTTGCTCTATTTGAGGAAAGCATCTCAAATCAAGTCAGAAAAAGAGATACACTTAAGGGGCATCTCACCAAATGGCGATAGGGTACCTCCTTCCACGGGCTGTGCATTAATGGACATGTGTATGTCAAGTACTTATCCCAGTGCCTAGCTTTTAATAAATAGTAGTTGTGGTTAAGGATAGTAAGAAAGCCATCTTTGCACAGCTTAAGTTTTTGACTTTGATAGTTTATATTTCACTCAGTCAGAGGTGCTTTTTAACCCTTTTCCCATTTGCCCTGAGAATACTCACTGGTGGGTCTTGCGACTGCAGCATTTGCTAAGAGATAACTCACGAATGACAGTCCTAATCTCACCCCCCCAAGTTTTATATTTCACTTTTATTATTATTTTCTCATGACTTTAGTATATCCATAGTCTTTGGAAACATGACATCATATTTATAGCATTCTGTTTTTAGTAGTGGTATTTCCATTTGCAAAATACAGTAATTTTAATAGCTGAAAATGTCAAATCCAACAAAACATAGAATTCCTATGAGTGAAAAAAATTGTTAAATACTGATCGTCACATACATTTCTGTTACATTAGGATTAGAGACAAGTTCTACTTAGAAATCACTCCAAGAACAATTTTTATATTTTATTTTCACATTAAAAACCAGTCAGATTTGCTTCGACCTCAAGGAGCCTGTTAACATAAAATTAAATGAATGGGATGGCGAGCTGCTCTGTTTTTTTTTTTCTAAACGGAAAATGTTCAATTCTCTTTACAGTTGCTCCAAAAGATATGCAACTTACAGCTTTTCCGTCTGAGAGTGTCAAGGAAGGAGACACTGTCATTATTTCCTGTACATGTGGAAATGTTCCAAAAACTTGGATAATCCTAAAGAAAAAGGCAGAGACAGGAGACACAGTGCTCAAGTCTACAGATGGCTCATACACCATCCATAAGGCCCAGTTAGAGGATGCGGGCGTGTATGAATGTGAATCTAAAAATGAGATTGGCTGGCAATTAAGAAGTATAACACTTGACGTGAAAGGTTAGTTTTTTGGTTTTGCTTTTTATTATTTTTAATAATAGGTCAGAAGTTTGGTAGACTGTAAAGAATTTCTAGGATTAGATGAATAAGTTGGCAAAATGGAGCAGAGTTCCATGTTGATTGTGGTTATTTCTTTGACCAGCTAAGCCACAGGGCCCCCTCAATTGTGGTTATTTCTTAATGTTCCCTAAAATAATAATGCACAGCTGCTCTATGCTATGGAGTTTAGCCAAGAAATTGACATTAATCTTTGGTGAGTGTGGAGTTCGTATTTGATTTGCATTTTTCAAAGTTGACAGTTTGTCCTTGGCCTCTGAGGTCCTGTGTACCTTCCCCTGAGTGTTATAAGGAAACAAAAGAAATAGGATTGGCATATGGAAAAAGGGGGGTTCTAGCCAGACCCTCTTCTTTCCTATCAGAAGGAATGCTATTCTCTGAACATAGAGTAACTGTATGTATTCTGGATGGACTCTTTTCAGGATAATAATCAGCACTGGCCATCTTGATGCACAACAACATTAAAAATATCTCTAGACTATAGAATTGCCTCCTTAAAAATCCAAGCCCCTTCTGCATTCTACCCTATTCTGATGTAAAGAGAGAGGGTCTCACTGGAGAAACTTCAGGAACCACGCAGTCTCCTAACCCCAGTCACAGCTGGAGTAAAGCTACTGCAAACAAATGCAACTCTATTAGGAGCCTCTGACACTTGGCTGTCAGAGTTAGCAACCACTTGTCAATGGAAAACGAATTTGAACCTAGGTCAGAAAATGGGTACAATTTTACTCATCTGGCCAAATTTTTCAAGATCGTAAGACTTAACCATATGTTTTCTATCTTCACAGTACCTCCTCGAAACACGACAATATCAATACATCCTTCTAGAAATGTTAAAGAAGGGGAAAATATCACGATTACATGTAAAACTTTTAGTCATCCTCCTGCAGTGATTATCCTGAAAAGAGTTGATGTGGCCAATGGAGTTACTATGTGTTCAAAGAATGGGACATTTACCTTGTATCATGTCACTCAAAATGATACAGGGGTGTATGTAATCAGTGCTTCCAATGAGGTTGGGGATGATTCTGGACGGATTGAGATCTCAGTCATGAGTAGGTTGAAATTCATTCATTTCTATTTCCTTTAATCCTTGATGCCTTCAGGTCACCGCTCATTAAGCCTAGTCACAGAGAATTGGACTCCTAATGTTTTTGTAATTTTGTTGGTACTCACTGATTCTCCTTGAAGACATTAAAGCTTCTCTACTTTTTAACTTTTTCTTTCACATATTGTCTTTTCTAATTTCTTTAGTAAATTAGTAACACATAGTTGCCACTTTTTACTTATTACTTAAATAAGTAATAAATTAGGCACTCAGCTCGAAATTCAGGTCTTCAAATTAAATCTGGTTTAAAATGACTACAGATAAATTGAGGCAAGAATCTGATATTTTTCCTAGGTATATTGAACTACTTTTCCTTTGTAGTTAGCAGAGTTTTAACATTATTTTTGTTTTGTTTTCTGACTTGAACATATTCCGGTGATAAACTACTTGGGAGTCTTTCGAATTTTCAGTGTTTATACAGCTAATAGAAAATTGTATTTGAAGGTAGCTCTAGTAACTGACTCAGCAGCAAATTTGTGTTTTATTGAAAATGCCTGAGGGGAAAACTAAAGCAAAATTGAAAAGAAATCAATAGGAGCAGAAATATCCTTGCCCCACACATATAATCAACATTTATGCCTAACTATAATTATGATAATAGACAGCTCATTGAAACATTACCCTTTTACTGTGACTAGTTCTACCCTTACAAAGGAAAGTAGAAAAACAAAGCAATTACCATTATGTTTAGGGTTTTTAACTTTAATAATTTGAAAAAATCGACTTCCCATCATCTGACCCTAGTAATTCTTTTGTACTTAGTTGACCTCTAGTGATTAAAAATCTCTAAAAAGGGGATATAGTGCTCACCAAAGTCAGATCACTCATTTCTTCCAAGACTGAGATAACATATACATCATTTGAAGAAACTTGATGCATGTGAGGTCATATGATGCTGTGCAAACATCAGTACAAACAGAGATGAGTCTCCAGTAAATGCCATGCTATTTTCTTGACAAATTCTTGTAAAGTTAAGATGTTAAATAGCATTGCAGCTGTCAGATGATGTTCATTAGATTAGATAGAGTACTAATTTTAGTTTTTATATACTAATACCTTCTATACCCAATTTACAACTACAACTAAATGACAAAAATGATAGGATGTAGAAAGAAAAAAAATGTGTTACTCTTCAAAAAACATACATTGGGTACCAAGTACTTCAAGTAGTGAGGTAGGTACTTGTTACTCTCTGGTGGACCAAAAGGAAACTAGGTACAGGTCCTTATGTACCTTACAGTCTGCAGGGTGCAATCAAATTTAATAAGTCATCATACAAACAAATGTTTAATCACAAACTGTGATAGAGCTATGAAGGGATAGTGGGTTATAAAAGCATATTAGTGTTCCTAATTTAGGCTGGGGGAGATGTGGGTCAGAGAATGCCTCTTTGAGTAAGTAACATTTATACTAAAATATGATACTATCCAAAGAATTTCAGTTTATCAAGAGATGATATAAATGCTGAAGAGGAATAGCATATATTAAGATACCTTCAGAGATACAAAATATAAAGTTTTCTATATATTAATGTCTCTGAAAAAGCCATTGATAAGAATTCTTTCTCTAACTATCTTTCATGTAGTGTTTGACTATATGGTTATACTCCCGATGTTACAAGGATTTTCTTGGAGAAGTGGTCAGTCATTTCAGTTCCTGGTGACCAGAGCCCTAGTTCTTTAGTAGGTGTTTGTATTTCCCCAAGCAAACATTCCTCTCCAATGTTTGTTCTTGTAGATGAGCCCTAAAAAGTTGCACCCTTCCTCCCATTTTGCAATTAAACCTAAATTTATATTGAATCTAAGTTTCTGGAAGTCAACAACTGTTATCATGACCCATCATGACCACAGCAACTACCAACTAATTATTTGGATAATTCAGAGGAATATGCATTTTGGGTCCTAATGACCCTTATCACTGTTTTGATTCACTTCTCTGTAGAGAACGAGTTGTACTGTTAAAATGTGTAAATACAAGTATTATTATTATTATTATACATAACTTTCTTTGTACTACACATTAATTGCATCCATTTTGTTATTTTCCAGGAAGAGAAAATAACAAGGACTATTTTTCTCCGGAACTTCTAGTGCTCTATTGTGCATCCTCCTTAATAATACCTGCTATTGGAATGACCATTTACTTTGCCAGAAGAGCCAATATGAAGGGGTCATACAGTCTTGTAGAAGCACAGAAATCAAAAGTGTAGCCAGTGTTTGAAATGTTTAACCAGAGACACTATTTATCAGCTCAAATCCTTAATAATGCTCATCATTCCACGAGGAACACAAAAAGCTGAGAGCCCAGACTTCCCTGAATGTAGTGAATTCTTGGAAAGAAATGGAGGCCTATGCTTCTTGCTCTGAGCAAGAAGCCACAGGAAAAGTTTCTGCCTAAAAAATAGGCAGTACCATGAAGACGTGATGGAGTAGTTCCTTGATGTGTACATACAATAACATGATCTGTACATATGTAAAATGAAATTATGCCATAGCAAGATTGCCTGGAATAGCAACGCTCTATAGTCAGATCTCTAAAATAACTAAACAGCATTGCTTCGACTGATTGTTATAATTTAATGCATCTTTAAAAAAATTTACCATTAATATATCGACAGGCAGCTGACCTATGTCATCTTTTTATATTTAATTTCCTTTAACAAAATTTTATTCCTATAAAGTTCACTGACAACAACTTCATGTTTGTAAAGATGGAAGGGTTTTATATTTTTATAGACAAATGATAAACCAAGAGGGCACTGGGTTGACTTTCAGGTACTAAACACTTCAACCTATGGTATAATGGTTGACTGGATTTCTCTGGATGGTACTGACATGGTACGGAGACGTTTAATGGTGTTGTTTGTTCTCAAGATTCTTGTGTAACTTTCCCAGTGTTATCTAAAAATGCAACTTTTTTTGATCTTCTTTTGTAAATGTTTAGTCTTTTTGTATAGTAAAGTGATAATGTCTGGAATTATAAGAGTTGTGCACTTATTATAAACTGCCTCCTTTAATGACATATCTCTTCTTAAAATCCCAAGTTCCAAAAATGAAGAGTTTAAACCCATAGAAATAATAAATAGCATTCCAAGTGTGGTCTTCAGACTACTTTTATCAGAATGACCATGGATACTTGATAAAAATTCAGATTTCTCGGTGCCATCTTAACCTATGTAATTAAAGTATCTCCTTTTGTGTCTTTGGAGTCTGCAATTTTAACAATGAAAAATATAGCATTCACAAAAGAGTCAATGCAGATAAACATGCACATGTTAAAAGGCAACAAAGGAATACCATGTGCATACTACCAAGACCAAGAGCTAGAGCATTCCTAGTCTTCAGAGCCTTTAGATACCTCTCACTGAGCAGTAACCAATGTCTTAAATTATATATTAACCATTCCCTTGCTTTCTTTGGAGATTTGATACCTGTATAGGTAGCCCTAAGTAGGACATTCTTTAGTTTTGCCAGATTTTGAATTTTATATAAATATAATCAAGGGTATATTTGCCTGTGACTTCATTCTTCCAACTCAAAATTATGTTTTTGTATAATTCATCCATGTTGTTGTATATAGCTATAGGTTGTTCATTTTTATTACTCTATAGTATTTATTGCTCTATGTTATAATACAGTATTATAAGATTTTTGCCACAATTTATTTATCCATTCTACTGCTGATAGATGGTTGGGCTTTTTCTGTTATTTTCTACTATGAACAAGGCTTTTATAAACATTATTTTACATGGTCCTGGCTAACGCTGAGTGAAAGAAATCATTACGAAAGAGTACACACTATATGATTTCACTTATATAAACTTTTAGTTCATTTCATTTTGGAGTATTTAGCTGAAAAGCATGCAGAACTAATTAATACATGGGGTTAAAGTCAGGATATCAGTTACTCCTTGAGTGACTGGAAAAGGACACAATAGGGCTTTAAGGGTCCTTTTTGTTCTGTTGCTTGATACGGGTGGTGAAAATTTTAATAAAGTTCAGATTCAAAAAGTAGATTCTTGAAAACCAGAGCCCTAGAGGGAAGAAAGGCATAGGGCTTATGCATTGGAAGAGAACAAAAAGAGAAACAGATGACCTTGCCCATCCCTTTCCCTACATTTCATCTGTCCTGGGGTAATAGGAAGGAGGGTGATGTGATAAGACCTTAGAGGAAATGGTTCATACCCTGGGCTGAACATGATAACCTGCATTGAGGCGGCCTCTTGTGAAGGAGAGAGTTCAGCATGGAGACACTGACTGGCAAAGATCAGGAAGCCCATGGAAGCTGAGCCAAGTTCTACAGAGAGACCACTGTTGCTGTTCACTAGAGCCCATCACGTCACCTTCACAGAGAAGTCGTCAGCTGCCCTCATCACTGCCTGGAGAAAGCCCTCCAATAAACAGCTGCCGTTACACCTTGTTTACTCTCCAGAAAGATGCCTATTCATGACCTGAGACTTTACTGAGTCCCAGCCCTTGTCAATAGCCCAGGGCACTTATAAAGTCCTTTTAAAAACAAGAGTTGGATCCTCTCCCTCCAGAAGTTCAGTGGTGGTGTGGGAGAAAAAATAGTGGATCATTCTCTCCTAGAGACCAAAGAGGTCCCCACCTCCTCTTCCTGATTTTGGTTACAAGAACCTTTAAAGGAGAGTAGCAGAAATGAAAGGGGTAAAGGAAGATAGGCAAGTTTTATACTTCAACAGAGGTTGCCTTTGGGAAGATGGAAACTTTTTGTCTGACTCTCTTGGTCTCTGAAATGGGTGTGATTTGGATTGGATAATACTATCGACGTTTTCTGGCTGGCTGATGTTGCAGTGAAAGCACCTAAAAGGGCTTTCCCTCTCAAGTAGATATCCTTTATATTGTCTATAAATCAGAACATGAAACTAACTCATTCATTTGCTTCTTATGGACCTCCCCAAATCAACCATAAGAAGCACTGTCAGGATATTAGTGAACTTTCTTTCCCTACGTTGCCTAGTCTGATATTCTCAGAAATGGGTACAAATCTTGCTATACAGAGACTTTTGGTAGTATTGGTTTCCAGCTGCCAAGACATTTTTTTAAATTTATGAGACTGGCATGTTTGCCATCTACTACTTTGATACTGTGATAGTCAAACCAAGACTAATAAACAGGTTGAAAAAAAATTCATAACAGTCCCCTTCTTACAACCATTACATTGTTCCTGTTCTGGGTAAAAGATGTAGGAAGAGTATCAGATAGAATTTAAGTGTTTATAAATAAAGGAAACCTGGGCAGGCCCACGAAAACTTCTCAATGAATGTGCACATTCAAATAGTAGTCTAACACAGAAAATCCTTTTTTATTTTTTAATCTGTTTTTCATATTAAATTTTCAGAAATGCCTCTTGTGCTCTGCTAAACAAAGATTTGGGAAAATGTTAGTACCAGTTGAAGTGACCAGTAAAATTACTGGGGAAGTCAGTAGTTGGGGTCAATCACCTGATGCTTCAGTTCTCTTGCACCTAAAATGAAGACTTTCTACCAGTAAATTTTAAGGTCACTTCCGACTCTCAAGCACAGTGGTTCTTCGAAAATTTACATATGCCTTAGGTATTTTGTTCACTTATTTTAGAAAATCTCTTTTTGTGCTTAGCCAAACAAAGGCCTAGGAATTTTATTTTTATCCCTTGCTTAATTAACATGAAGCCTTTTGCTGCGACGTTCGGATATGGCCAAGTGAATATTTATATTTCTATCTGCTAACTGCGCCATTCGAGTTTACCCCACTAGCTCAAAAACACTTTTCCCCCTAGTATATGTATATTTTTCTATATTTTTGTGTTTTTCAAGAATGAATAATAGAAAATTTTATACTTTAATATAATTATTTTAATAAAATGTACCACCATAATTGTTTTTACTTAAAAACATAAATATTGTAATTTTTGTAAAATTGTATTTCAGTGGGAAACTGTTTCAAGGACTTTTCTCCTTTACAAGATTTTTAAGTATGTTTTCCTGTGGCTTGCACCATCAACAACAAAGATGTTTGGTATGGCAGATTGTGTAACATTTTGTAATACACTTTTTCTATCATCAATACCATTAGATTCTAATTTACCTATAGTTAAATCTAATTGATGCCACTGAGTATGTTTTGATTACTTTTTAAAATTCAATATAATTTTAAATTTATTACCATATAACAAAAATTTTAAATAAAAATAAGGTCATTTATATACAAAGCTCAAAATGTTATTACTAAATGCATAAAATAGTTAAAATATTAACTTTCCATTTTTTGTGACTTTTTGAAAAAAAAACCTTGAAGTCAATTAATGCAGTGAAAGGTTTAACAGAGTTTGAGGAAATGTTTCCCAAGATTAAAAAATAGTTCCTGCAAGGAATTCATAATTGCCACTTCCTTGCAAAGAGGAAAGGGACATTTGAAATGTCTTTTATTTTAGTCATAATGATAGTAAATATTTCACTTCTCAAAAAACAGTGTGCAGGGGCTTTGCAGGTTTTGTTGCTATTGAAGAACGTGGTTTTTTTCAAAAGGTTTGCTTGAGAAGAGTAGCACAGATCCAATGGAATCAAATGTCTGTGTTTTTGTTTTTGCCAATTTTTAGTGAAGTACAATGCTACAGGGAGACAGTATTTCATTGTTTCTAGTTCTTTCTTCATTGGCAGGGACTCTTAGGAGCACCGTAAAGCAATAAAAGAAAAGAGTTAATTCAGTGATTGCACAAACTGTGTTTCAGCCTTGAGAAGAAAAGAGGGAGGGGGTGACACTCACTTTATGGGGCAAAAGGAGCTTGACGAATCACTCCTAATTAAACATTATCATAAAGAACTTCAACTAACTTTCTCAAATGGAAGTTTCAATCTGTGTGAAAAGATGTTTAAAATCACAATTTGTAATTAAGAATATTGCTATCTTTCTTTAATCCAACTTACATGCAATTAAAATTCATTCAATTACCAGACCACTGAATGCTATCATGTGGAAAACCCAACAAGCAATATTAAATATAGAACATCGAATACATGATGAAAATGAACATTAGTACTTTGGCTTGAGGTCATATTCAGCATAGTCACAAGAAGCTCACTTAAAAAGTGGCAGACTCAAGATGTTGCTTTTTATTGGAGGTTCTGTCATTGCCATGTCAAGGCCTGTGGACATTTTTTATATTACCATGACTACCACTTCATGCTCCCAGGAAGAAAACTGAACAAAAAATTCATTTTCCCTTGTAGCAACCTTGTAAGGTTTTGCTTCTCCTTATTTTGTTTGAGTTCCTCTTATTTAAGTGGTCTCAACATTTTAGAGTTAACCCTTAGTGTTACACACTTGCATGTCCTATAGTCATTTAGTAGCATCTTGGTGGTATTTTTCCAACTTTCTTCATCATAAGAATCTCATGGGGTGTTCCTTAAAAATACAGAGTCCTGGGCCCTATCCCAGACCAAGTGACTTACAATCTTTATGGAGGACTTGGAAGTCCAAATTTTTAATAAATATCCCTGCTGATTCTGATGTCTGTATTTGGAAAACACTGGTGTAATAAAACTACATATTTAATTCTTCAATGGGTTTTTATTCCCAGAAAGTATTGGCTGAGCCTTGAATTTTAGAAGGATTTCTTTGATTGGCAACCACCTCTTCCCACCTTTTCTAGAGCCTCCATCTATCATTCAAACATTTTCTCTTGTCTTTAACCCCCTATCTCTACTAGCTCTTACATGCATCTAATCTCTTCCATCTTTAAAAAAAAAAATCTAACACAATTTTTTCTCAATCCTTCATTCCCTACTAGTTAGAGCCTTACTTCACCCAATAGTTCACTCCTTCTCAATCAGTATGCAATAAACTTTGATTTAGCTTCTGCAACTGCCCCCACCAAAGTCAGTGATAGTCTCTTAGCTGATGCACAGTGGACTCTCAGTTAACCAGCACCCATGAGGTTTGGTAGATGCTGGATAAATGTAGTATTATTTCTTCGATTTTTTTTTGCTGGTTGCTTGAGAGTGCTGGTTACTTGAGTTCCTGTTAATAGGGAGTTTACTGTAATGGGAATAATTGTGGAACATGAATCCAGAAATTTTTCATTTCTGATAATCTCCAATCCCTAATAGTCTCAAGGCTTTCCCACTCACCAATTCGTTGTTTTGTGGAGGCAGAGGAAACCTAGGTGAGAAAGAACCACTGCTCTGTTTTCAAATTCAAGCCAGATTTATTTGAAGATCATGGTTTTAGAAGGCAGACTATATAGAGAAAGTAAAGCACTTATTTACATTCCCCAAATTCCCTTAACATGACAAGACTTGGAGCTCTAATGTATAAGCTGTGGTGTGGAGAGAGGTTGTAATGTAAGCCCCTCCCTCACAGATGGGGAGAAGCCTGCCCTAGGGCTGAGAAGAGGAGCCAAAAAAAAAAAAAGGAGAAAGAAATGGCTAGATATTAGACACAAATGGCCTTGCCATTCCTTCTTTGGGGTCACATATTATGGGGGGAGGAGCACTGCAGAAGAAGCATTAAAATGAATTTAGGGGAACCAGCAAAGCTCCGTGAAGGAGGTACTATTCGAGCTGTGTGATGAATCAATGGATCAGACGCAGACAAGTCGCAGGGAGGAAGGGCAAAGACATTCAAAGTGAAGGGGAAAGAGGCAGCACAGCCATGGAGAGAACAAAAGCCTTAGACTTCTACGTAGAGGACAGTAAGTTGTCCCACGTGGCAGAAACGTGAGGGGGTGTATAAAAGGACAGTAAGAAGTGGGGCTGGAAAAGTAAGTTATAACTAAGTGCAGGAGGCCTTGAATGGTAGCCTTGGGGGTTTGGGCCTTAATCAGGGGTAAGAGTCACTGAAAGGGCCTAACAGATCGGGGTGGTGCTGATGGTCATTGATAATGTATGTTTGTCTGATATTTTCTAGCTATACCTTTTTCCTCTGACTATTCCCAGAGATTCTCTTCCCAGATTCCTGTCTTTAGTGCTAATTACCTTTCTTAGGTTACTTAGTTCCAGGCCTGCTACATTAGTAAGAAAAACAACCACTTCTCTTATGCTATGCATGGATAAAACAGAATATTATTTAGCTATTAAAATAACATTAAAAATTATTTGGCTAGTAAAAATGGCATTTTCAAAAATATTTATTGGCATGAGGAAGTGCTTGTATTCCAATGATGAAATAATAAAGTAATATTAATAGATTAATACAAGCAGAATAAAGTAATATAAAATTTAAAAGCATCATACAAATCTGATACTATTACGTGTCTATACGCATGTACATATGCAGGGAGGAAAAGAAATCAAAGTGTCAACATTGATAGTGGTATTATGGGTATTCTCATTTCCTTATTTGTACCACTGTCCATTTTCTAAATTTGAGGGTAATACAATTATAGTCAGAAAGGTATTTTCTAGTGCACTAACCACAGCAAGCAAGTCTTCAAATATGCAAACTGTTAAAAATAGCATCCTACCTGAACTCGATACTTGGAATTCTCAAAGACCTATAAATAGTCAGGGCTTTGAGATCCAGACATGGAAAACAGCTTTGGCCTTCTGAGTATTTGAATGTTTTCTCTGAAGGAAATAAAAAGGAGAGAAAGGTACTCGAACCATCTTTCACCACTAAGCCACTTCTGGGATTTCCAAATAAGGCCTTGAAGGGAAAGCAGATGACATGAACAGCCTGCATGCCATCACACGACACTCTCACGGGGCTTGGGGTTGGAAGGACCTGATGGCCATAACTGCTTGGTAAAAACACCACACCGAAGTGAAATACTGATGTGTAAACCCCCAGGTACAGTCCTGATTGCACCAGCCATCCAGCCTAGCACTGGTGCCTCATGCAAATTTGGACTTTATGCCTCAAGAATCATTTGTTTACTCTTTTTCAATCTCCATAGTTTGCTGTGGGAATCCGATAATCCTAAGAGTTTATGGAAATCCTGAGAAAGGATACAAACGGCCCTATCATTAATTATAAATCGTTATTTTTGAGCAACTAAATTTATTCATTCGATTTGCTCAAAAATTTCCAGCCAAGGAACTCTAGAATTTTGTCTATGTCTTTGACATAATTAAATTATACTCATATATGTCTCTACCAGTCTCACCCTTGCTAACCAAAATCAGTGTTTGGGCCCTTTATTCTGCCATGCATGGGCTCCTCCAGGATTTGTTTGCATAATGAAGTCCTACTTTATCAAATTCCCCCAAAAAAGTAAGGAGACTTTTGGAGTCTTTAAATAGTAATGTTATAGCTTCCCAGGAAGAGAAAGGAGAAACGTGACTAATAGTAACAGAAATTCTAGAGAACTAGACTTTTCTTTTTCCTGTGTCCTTTGGGAAATATATCTTCAGGATCTTAGAATAATGGAAGCACAAACCAGTGTGTTTCTTCTTAGTCAATAAAGGAGGTTGAGGCCAACATTTAAGAAAAGCCTAGGGAGGATAAGGCCTTGAAAGTGTTCTGTAGGCAGTGGTTCGAGTGCTTGAGGATGTCTCTGTTTTTCAGGCTGATCAAAGCTGGGGAGCAGATCTGGTTGATGTTTCTGGCATGGTTTTAATAGGGCTTGATAAAAATAACTGATACTTAATATTTATTGAGAATTTACTGCATGCCTGTCCCAGATTAAGAGCTTTGCACAAATTATTTAATTTAATTTAATCCAGCTAAGTACTGTTATCTAACTGATAGGAAAACTAAACTAGAACACTTAAGTAATAACTGGATCCTACCTTATCAAACTCTCCAAAAAAAGTAAAGAGACTTGAGGAATCTTTCCCAAGGTCAGTAGTAGATGGACCTATGGTTGACCATAGTTTGTCTGTTTCTAGAACTTGCACTGTTATTCTCTGTGCTATGCTATCTTTAATTTAAACACATGAAATAAACTTCCACAGGTGCAAAGACCTACGAAGGACAGATGACAAGTAATATTAAAGAAGAAATGTATCTTCCATCCTCAGTTTGTTATGGGAAAGGCTGATAATATTGTCCAGATAAGTTTTTTGCTGTGTGTTTGTCTGAAGAACATAAGAATCCCAGATCACTTATGCTAAATAGCCAAGATTATTCACTGGGCACTTATCTGCTTTTGGTGGAATTTAAAAGAAACATATGGGTTACTATGTTTAAACGGCCATCTGTCAACTTCATAAGCAAATTCTTGAGGAAATTGCTTTGGACCTAAAGTACAGCACATGTTTGATCTTTATGTATATTTGTCTTTTTGGAATCTGAAAACTTTGAAATGAAGAGGTGAAAATGCAACAAGAAGAAAGATGGAAAAGAAAAAAAAAATTTAAAGCAAAATTAATGACCCCTGGTATTCTGTACTAGTGAGAGTAAGAAAGAATGAATTAATACTGCCTGCCACCAAAGGGGTGGTATGGCACCAAACAAACAGAAAAGGCAGTAAGATACAGATAGTAAAGAAAATCTAGTTAATGTATGTTTGTAGCTAAAACTGATCATTTTGAAAAACAAGAAGCTAACTTAGCACAGTTTTGTGCAGTAGGCTGAATTATGAACCCCCACCCCGACTCCAAGATACCCCTCTTTCCTGGAATCTGCAAGTGTTACTTTACATGGTAAAAGGCATCTTGCAGACATGATTAAGGATCTTGAGGTGTGGCGATTATAATGGATTCCGAAGTGGGTCCAGTGTAATCACAAGGGTTCTTGTAAGATTGAGACAGGAGGGACAGAGTCAGAAAAGGAGATGTGACAGCAGAAACAGAGGTTGGGGTGAAGCACTCTGAAACGGAGGAAGGGGCCACAGGTCGAGGAATGCAGATGGGCTCTGAAACTGGAAGGGAAAGGAATGGATTCTCCCGAGCCCCCAGAAGCAACATAGCCTTGCAGACACCCGGATTTTAGCCCTGCAGGGCTCATTTTGCACTTCTTACCTCCAAACCCATAAGATAATAAATTTCTGCTGTTTTAAGCCACATTGTCTGTAATAGTTTACTATAGTAACAATATAAGACTAAAAGATACGGCTCAGAGAATTCTAAGGATTCATGGTGGGGGAAACATCATGAACTCCTTCAGTCATCTCGTCTCTCACCCCTAACACCTGGTCCACCACCAAAAACCACCCCCTCTTCCTCACGTACTGCTCGTTCCTCCTTTCCTTCTGTGCCTGCTGGCCCTTGTCCCTCACACTTGAAATGACTGCAAACAGTGGTCTCCTGATTATTGTCCCCCACTCCCTCCAGGGTAACTGGAGTGTGCCCTTACCCCCTCTGCCAGGCTAACACTTATAAATGCCTCTGCCCCAAACTTTGTTGGATCCACGTTAGCTACAGATCACAAGCCCCAACTCTTCACAATGGTAACCCTCCTTATTCCTCCTTTTTTTTTTTTTTTTACATCTTCTCCCACTAAGACACAACACGAATTCTTCAGTCTTGTCTCCATGCCTATACTCATACTGGGACCTCTGCCTGGAATGTTTTTCTCCCTCTCCACATCCTATCGGGGTCAGGAGAAAGTGTGCAACACGGAGAATGGAGTGTCTTGATGGAGTGATCCTTGTTTGGGGGAAATGTTGAAATCTACTCTTCCCACAAATAGTAAACTAACGTGCATGACTAATGTGCATGCTAGTGGCAATAGGGGAAAGAAATGTAATCATTAACAAAAAGATAAAAATGGAGTGTAATACCTAAGTTAGAAAGGAAAAAATAAAGAAAAGGAAACAGAAATTGCTCTGTAAAATAAACAAAATACAAAAATATTTTTAATTAAAACCGTGGACAAGGCAGGAGTACACACTGCCATCATTAACAGTTAATGTTGTCTTAGAAGTTCGAAATAATGCAAAAGACAGAAAAACTTGAAATAATTGATCTAAAAAATGAAATCAAGTTGTCTCCTTTTGCTGATGATATGATTGAAATCCTGTAACACCCAACAAATTTGAGTAACAACCATAATACCAAGCAGTAATGGTAAAATAGTTGGCTACAACTTAAATATTAAAAAGTCAGTAACTTTATTTTAGTAATAAGGGCCTAGAAATAGAAATGAAAATTAAAATTTTTTGTAATATAGACAAATCTACAAAATAATTCACGATAAATTTACCAATATAGATTATAAAGAAAACTATAACATTTTATTGAAAGACATAAAATAAAATATGAACAATTAAAAAGTATACAATAAACAAAATCAACAAATAAACAATATATTTAGAGTTTTTGCAATAGAAGGTTGGCCAGAGAATAAATATCAGTAATACACAGAGCTTATAAACTGATAAGAGACAAGCAACTGAACAGAAAAATAGGCCAAGTATCTTGAGAACTCACATGAAGAACAAATTCGCAGAATTGAAAATCAAAAGATAAAAATAATATGAAAATATGTGCAAACTCTACAATAAGGATGACATAGACATGTAATAATGAGATACCACTTTAAATATATAAGCACATCAAAGATTAAAATGAGACACAAAATACCTATTGCTAGAAGAGATGTGAGAAAAGCAGTACTTCCATACATAGCTGGGAGAAATGTGCATCATAGCCTTTGGGAAAAGGAATCTAGCAACATCTATTATTAAAAATACAAATAACTTCACTCTGTGAACTCTCTACCATAGAAATGAAGGCATCAGAGAAGACAGATATGATTGGATACTTGTTGCAGCAGTGTTCATGATGGAAAAAGCTGAAGTGTAAAATTCATATACTCGTATTTATCCATTCAGAAAGCATGTCTTTACTGAACTTTTGCTGGGTGTTTTGTTCTGCATTAGACACTATAAAGAATAATAAAGGTCTCTCACCTTCAGAGAACTCTGTAGCGAAGAGCCAAGGCATATAGACACAGTTACATAACACCACCAAACAGGATAATTCAGACAGAGGCCCTATAAGCAAAGACAAGGTAGGAGTGGTGAGCAGAAAAGGCAGGTGTGTTAGAGATCAGAGGTGGTCCCACCAGAGGAGAGAACCACATCCCAGTTACTAATAAAAGAAAGAAAAAAATAATTAATTCTTGACTAATCTTGGTGAATAGTGGAAGATTGAATTAACAGCATAGAATGGGAAGCTTGACGTGGACCTTGTTAATATCCTAAAGCCTTTAACATAAAAATGGAGCAGTAATAACCAGAATTTGAAAGGGAAAAGAAAGTTATGCCAAACTAAATTAGTGTTTCTCTATTCATGGAGAAGAAATGTATTGCTATGACCGAAAGTCAGCTGACATGGACTTAGTTTTCCCCCAAATAATGCCTCTCACATTGGCATTCACATAGCTTGAGTGAATGGGAGAGGGTGGGAGTCGCCATCAGCAGAGACACGGTGTATAACGCACGAACACTCTTACCTGGATGTGCCCGTGGCCATATGTCATATGTCTGTACACTGCTGAAGAGAAACTGGTGGAGCTACTGCCCTGGTGGGAGGAAGCATGGCACTCTCTGATCCCACCTTCCAGGCTGAAGCTGCAGGAAGTAGATACTACAGGGTCTGGCGCAAATAACACCCCTTTTATTACAAAATCTACCAAGTATTTTATTACAAAATCATAAGACTGTAATTCTGTAACATAACAATATTGCACTCAAGCACACTTTAGGTGACATTTTGGGTGAAATATTCAAATGGCTGTGCACCTCGTGTGAGACATTCATGTACAGGGTCCAGCGTTGCATCTGCTGGACCCTGTGATTGATTCTAGAACATGCATTTTGAAAGCTGTCAACCTGCGTCAATGCAAAAGGCTAGGTAAACATTAATAACAAATAATATAAAACCCTATTCTAGTCCAAAATAATCAGAACATAATTGGGACATGGTTTTAAAATTCTGTCCTCTATCGATTGTAAAAGGGGCAGTTACTAAATAAAGGTCATTTAGAGGAAACCAGTCAGGCCAGAGACAGTGACTAAAGGAACTGGGATGTTTAGATTAGAAAGAGAAGACTTAGGGATGTGAAACCTGCCATCAAATATTTTAAATACTACCATAAAAAAATGGCAAAATGATAGAATATAGGGCTTTTAACTCAGGGGATGTACCGTTATAGACTTTAGGATTCATTTTAAGCCTGAGATTCTAGGAAATCTGTAATATGATCTTATAATAAATCAGATACAGAGTGCCAAGGGCCCACCCTCCAGGTATCAAAGCCAAAGAACATAGTAGAACCCGAGCTGCTGGGCCAGTGCCAGTAGGGTTTCCTGTGGTAGTAATTGTAAGGAGGGCATCCAGGGGACAAGCCCAAGGGTGCGATAACAAACAGGAAAGCTGGACAAATATCATGATGATGAGAAGATAAAACTCAGAAAAAGAATGGCACTGGCAACTAGAGAAGCCAAAAATTCAGGATGGCATAATCAGAGTGACTAGAGTAGAAAGGAAGTAAAACAATGGAGTTAACGCTCCAAAGTGGAATGACAGAGTGACAGAGCAAGAGTCAGGTGAGGACAAGAATTACTGCAGATCAAAGCTTGTGACCATGATGTTAAGGATGATTTGTGCTCAGCACAGAGCAAACACTCAATAAACACGATGTATTATTAAAAACTTCACCCTGAATAGCTGAGGAAGAATCAAGTATTCAAAATGACCAAAATATGCTAAATCAGGACCAGATCATGGAGGGCCTTGAATGTGACCCTATGGAGTATGGATGTTATTTTGCAGGCAAAGAGAAACGCAAAGTTATTTGGACTGGGTAGAAAAGACGGGTATTACAGGAGAGGAGGCAGAGCCATTACGTAAGGCTTCTTGCAAAAATAAAAAGTATTGATGGCCTTAACTAGAGGGTGGTGGGTTGGGAGTGGTTGATATAAGAACATCCTAGAGTAGGAATCTAAGGATGCATTGCCTAATTGAATCACAGGCCTTGCTGTGTATAGAGCCAACACGGTCAATAAAAAGATACACCATGATTTAATTTCCCTATTCAGCATATGACAGAGCAAGTTGAGAATAACCAACTCCATTAAACACTACTCAGTCCCACTGGACTTAAGTCAAGGGAGACTCCTCAATGACTACAACATTTTGAGCATTTGGAAGGCAAGGTTTTGGTTCTTTCGTGGCTTCTTTCTTCATTCAAGTACATTCAAGAAGAAAGTTAAATTTAAAATTCTACTTGAATCTGAGCTGACCAGGTTTTAGCCACTAGAGAGGTAAGAAAAAAAGAAGGAAATACATTCTCACAGAAACTCAAGGAAGAGGAATTTTCAAAGATGATGCTGTAGAGAAATAACGTCAGCACTGAAAAACGGCCAAGTATTTTTTTAGTTTTCATTGAAATACTGTTGATATACAATATTATATTATTTTCAAGTGTACAACACAATGATTCAACATTTATATACCTTATATGTGCTCATGATGAGATACTTCTAGTAACCATCTATCACTGCACAAAATTATGATATTGACTATATTCCCTATGCTATGCATTACCTCCCCAAACTTACTTATTTTATAACTGAAAGTTTGTACCTCTTCCCCTTCAGCTTTTTCACCTATCCCCCATACCCCACCCTTCTGGCAACAATTCTCTGTCCTCTGTATCTATGAGTGTTTCTGTTTTATTTATTTATTTTTTAGATTCATAATATAAGTGAAATCATTTGGTATTTGTCATTCTCTGTCTGACATATTTCACTTAGCAAAATACTTTCTAGGTTCATCATGTTGTCACAAATGGCAAGATTTCATTCTTCTTAATGGTTGAGTAATACTCCATTGTATATATCAGTGTATACCACAATTTCTTTATCCATTCATCTATTAATGGACCTCTATATTGCTTCCATATCTTGGCTATTGTAAATAATGCTGCAGTGGACACAGGGATACATATATTCTTTTTGAATTAATGTTTTTATTTTCATCCAATGAATACACAGAAGTAAAATTGCTGGGTCATATGATAGTTTTATTTTTAATTTTTTTATAAACCTCTATAGTGGCTGCATCCGTTTGCAATCCCACCAACAATGCACAGGATTACCTTTTCTCCACATTCTCACCAACATTTGTTTTTTCTTATCTTTTTGATAATAGCCATTCTGGCAGGTATAAAGTGATGTCTCATGTGGTTTTAATTTGCATGCCCTTGAGGATTAGTGATGTTGGGCACCTTTTCATACGTCTTTTCATATGTTCACCTTTTCTTTGTCAGATATACACATTTCAAATATTTTCTTTTAGTCTGTCACTTACATTTTTGTTTTATGATCAGTTTCATTGAGAGTGGTTCTTAATATTCATAAATTACAGTATATATATATTTTACATTATGGTTAGTGCTTTCAGTGTTCTAATAACTCTCTGTGCCTGAAATTCATGAAGATGTTTTCCTATTTTTTCCTAGAAGCTTTACATTTTTAGTTTTTTAGTTTAGCCCCATCATCCATTTTAAATTAATATTTATGTATTTTATTGACATAACTGAGATTAATTTTTCTATATAAATATCTCATTGTTACAGCAACATTGTTGAAAGACTTTTCTTTCTTCATTAAATCATATTGATGCTTTGTCAAAAATCAATTGGCTTTTTAAAATGTGTGTGTTTATCTTTGGTCTCCCTATCAACTTTTTATCTATACGTTTATCAATTCCTATGACTTTACTATAGCTTTTTAATAATTTATTAAGTTTGGAGCCAATTAATGTAACAACTGCAACTTTATTTTTTTTTAAAGATTACAGTTTAGATCCTTTGCATTCTCATTTAAATTTTAAATTTAGGTTATGAGTTTCTACATGAAACAAGTCTGCTTAGAATTTAAATAGAATTGCCTTGAATCTATACATCAGTTTGGGGAGGAATGCCATCTTAACAATATTGAGTCTTCCAATCCACGTGCCCAATAAGATCCCAGCAACTTGTAAAAACAAATCTATTTATCTTTTCTCTGTTTAGTTCTGGTAAATTTTGGTTCATGTATTTTGAAACTCTGTTATTAGGAACATACACATCCAGGGTCATTAGATCTTCTTGCTGAATTGACCCTTTTATCATTATGAAATAACTTCAGTCTCATGAAATTCCTTGTCTGGAAGACTCCTTTCTTTGATATTGATAGCAGCTTAGGGTAACAATGTGACGCTTTCTGTTTTCATTGCATATTTTCCCACCCTTTTATTTTCAACCTGTTTGTGTCTTTATATTTAAAGTACGTTCCTTTTAACCCATATATAGTTGGATCTTATATTTTTTTAAAAATCTAGTCGTCAATCTCTGCTTTTTAACTATATCAGTTCATTTATAGTTGATGTAGTTATTGATACAGTTTGGTTTAAATCTGTCATCTTTGTTTTCTATTTGTCTGTTTTGTGGGATGTCTTTTCTTCTGTCTTCTCTTCAGTTGAGTATTGTTTAGAATTTCATTCTATCTCCTTTATTTATGTGTTTAACTGCCTCTTTGTATTATTATATTTAGTGCTTTCTCTAGATTTATAATGTGCATTCTTAACTTGTTATAATCTATCTAGAAGCACTATTATTAAACATACACTAATATTATTAGACAAATAATGTAAAAAGCTTGTAGTAACACTATTTCATTTATATCCCTTCCTGTCGCTTATGCTATAGTCATACATTTTACTTCTGCATATGTTTTAAACCCAAAATACATTTTTAATATTTTTGCTTTAGATAATTGACTTTTACAAAGAAACTAAGAAAAGAAGACAGATCTTTGTATTAAGCCACATATTTACAGTTTCCAGTTTTTTTTCCTTCCTTCCTTTCAATCAAGATTTCCATTTTATATCATTTCCTTTCAGGTTGAAAAGCTTCCTTTGACAGTCTTAGAATGCAGAGCTGATGACAACGTATTTACTCTGTTTTTGGTTATCTAAAAATGTCTTTATTTGTTTTTCTTTTGTAATATTTTCAATTTTTATTGGGGAAAAATATATACAACATAAAATTTGCCATTTTAACCATCTCAAGTGTACAGTTTAGTGGTATTAATTACATTCATAACTGCAAGTATCACACCATCTATTTCTAAAACATTTTCATTACTTCAAAAAACTGTAACCAATGATTATGCAGTAACCTTCCATCCACTCTTCTCCTAGCCCTGAGTAACCTCTAATCTACTGTCTGTTCCCATGAATTTGCCTATTATAAATATTTTATATAAGAGGCAGCCTTCTGAGGTTTCAATGAAGGTCCCAAAATAGTTACCAAGATCTTTTAAATTGGTCGGACTTGATCTACTAGTGCTGTTTAGAAGAGCAACAATTAAAATCTCTCTTCAGCTCTCAGTCTTCTTGCTACTATTAGAGTATTGCCTACACATGGTAGTCAGAATTTAGCCAATATTTTGAGTTGACATTATAAGTAGATTTTGAGGCTCTGCCCATCTGTGCCTCATTTTTTGTGGCATTTCCCCTCAATTATTTATCTTTTTATTTTTTCAGCTTTATTGAGGTATAATTGACAAAAAAATATATGTTTAAAATGTACATGATGTTTTAATGTACATATAAATTGTGAAATGACTGCCACAATCAAGTTAATTAACATATCTGTCACCTTATGTATTTACCTTTTGTTGAAGCGTGTGTGTGTTAAGATCTACTCTTTTAGCAAATTTGAAGTATAAATAAACTAATATTAAAATTTTACATTCTCAACCACGAGACAATTTTGGGAAGCATCTTAGACTAAACCATTTAGTCTAAGAAATAACTATGCAAAATCTTTTTTTTTTTTTTCTGTAGAGAATGCTAAAGTCAAGTAGAACTTCCATGAACTTCTTATTTGGCTCTTTGCCCTTCAAATGAAAGGATATAGGGATTTTTTGCTTCCTCAGTTCCCACTGAACTTCTTGTTTTCAGAAATGCTGAATTCATCCTGAAGTCTGCCCACTGAGCACTACCAAGCGAACTGCCTAATCAGTGGATTTATTACAAGACTTCTAGATTTTATTAAATAGGG
Organism: Lyroderma lyra; assembly: GCA_004026885.1. NCBI lineage: Eukaryota > Metazoa > Chordata > Mammalia > Chiroptera > Megadermatidae > Lyroderma > Lyroderma lyra. The sequence continues at coordinate 88,800 of PVJL010005049.1, forward strand.
TTTATCCAGTCCACTCAGTGGGAAAGTTTCCCATAGGAACCTGTATTCAATTTATTTAAATCTGAATCATTATAGGGCCCCTTCTTAAGGGATAGCTTTTACTTTATTTACATAGTTTTGAATTTAATTTATAATTTAAAATTTTTCTTAGGGTGTGAATTACTTTTTGTTTATGTAATTGTTAATATACACTTAGTGTTAATCAATATTATAAAGATAAGCACTAGATTTTTTAATAATATGATGATATTGTCCTAAATATAAGTACATAACTCACTATAACTGTTAAGGTAATAATGTATTTTATATAACAAATATTTCATTGAATTTTATTAAGGACTTTATTAAAATATAGCTAACATACAATATTATATTAGTTTCAGGTGAACCCCATAGTTATTCAACATTTATGTACCTAAAAAAGTGGTCACCAGGATAAGTCTAGCAACTATTTGACACTGTACACTGTACTATATAATATTATTGACTATATTCCCTATGCTGTACATCACATCCCCATGATGAATTTGTTTTATATCTGAAAATTTAAATCGCTTATTCCTCTTCACCTTCCCCCTTTTTAATTTTTTAATTACAGTTGACATTCAATACTATTTTATATTAATTTCTGGTGTACAACGTAGTGATTAGACATTTAGATAATTTAAGAAGTGATCCCCCTGACAAGTTTAGTATCCACCAGGCATTATACATAGTTATTACCAGGTTATTTACCATATCCCTTACGCGATACTCTACATCCTCATGACTACTTTGTAAGAACCAATTGGTACTTCTTTATCCCTTTCCCTTTTTTATCCATTCCCTCAACCCTGCTCCCATCTGGCAACCATCAAAATGTTCTCATATTTGTGAGTTTGTATCTATTTTCTTTGTTTGTTTATTTTGCTCTTTAGATTCCAGGTATATGCAAAATCACATTGCATCTGTCTTTCTCTGTCTGACTCTCCACTCAGCAAAATACCATACCTTCCAGGACCATTCCCTTCCATGGCTGAGCAATATTTCATTGTATGTATATACCACCTCCTCTTAATCCACTCATCTACCAACAAATACCCAGGCTTCTTCCACATCTTGGCTACTGTAAACAATGCTGCAATGAAATTAGGGGTTGACACATCTCCTCAAAATAGCGTTTTGGGTTTCTTTGGATAAATACCCAGAAGTGGGATTATTGGATCTCTCTTTGTCCCTTGTTATAGCCTTTGCTTTAAAGTCTATTTTGTCTGGTGTAGTTTGCTATTCCAGCTTTTGTTTTGCTTTTGTTTCCATTTTCATGAAATATCTTTTTCCATCCCTTTACTTTCAGTCAGTGTAGTCTTTTTATCTGAAGTGAGTCTCTTGTAGGCAGCATGTGTAAGGATTTTGTTTTTACACCCATTCAGCCATGCTGTGTCTTTTAATTGAAACATTTAATCCATGTACATAGAAAGTAATTGTTGATATATATATATATATATATATATATATATATATAGTTATTGCCATTTTATTACTCATATTTTTGACATTCTTTTAATCCTAAAGAAGTCTCTCTAACAATTCTTGTAATACTAGTTTAGTGGTGATGAACTCCTTTAGCTTTTTCTAGTCTGGGAAGTTCTTTATCTGTCCTTTGATTCTAAATGATAGTCTTGCTTGTTAGAGTAGTCTTGGTTATAAGTCCTTGTTTTTCATAAATTGGATTATTTTCTGCCAATCTCTCTGGCCTGAAAAGTTTCTGTTGAGAAATCAGTTGATAATCTTAGAGAAGCTCCTTTTTAAGTAACTAGTTGCCTTTCTCTTGCTGCTTTTAGGATTCCGTCTTTGTCTTCAACCGGAGTCACTTTAATTATAATGTGTCTTGGTGTGGGTCTGTTTGGGTTCGTCTTGTTTGGGACTCTGTGCTTCCTGGGTTTGTATGTCTATTGCATCCTCCAGGTTAGACAAATTTTCAGTCCTTATTTCTTCAAATACATTTTCAATTCCTTGGTCCCAGCTTCTACTATGAGGCAACTGTTGCTATGTGTGATGTTGTCCCAGAGGTCCCTTAAACTATCCTCATTTTTAAAAATTCTTTTTTGTTACTGTTGTTTGAATTGGTTGTTTTTGCTTCCTGTCTCCTAAATCGCTCTTTTGATCCTGTGCTTCATCTAGTCTGCAGGTGATTGCTTCTAGAGCAGTCTTCATTTCAGTTATTGTATTCTTCACTTCTGACTGGTTCTTTTTTTATATAGCTTCGATATCTTTTTCTATGCTTTCTATCTTTTTGTTGAAGTTCTCACTAAGTTCCTTGCATCCTTATAATCATTGTTTTGAACTCTGTATCTAGAAGGTGGCTTGCATCATTTTATTTAATTCTTTTTCTGGAGTTTTCTTCTGTTCTTTCATTTTGAATGTACTTCTTTGTTTTCTCACTTTGGCTGTCTTTCTGTGTTTGTTTCTATATATTAGGTAGATCTGTTATGTCTCCCAGTCTTGGCTGGGTGGTCTTATGTAGCTCATTGTCCTGTGGGGCCCAGTGGTGCAGTCTCCCTTGTCACATGCACCAAGTGCTCCAGGAGTGTCCCTTGTGTTGATTGTATGTGCTTTTCTGTTATAGTTGAGCCTTGATTGCTATTGGTATGTCAGTGTGTGGGATTGACCCTCAGGCTGACTGACTGTGGAGTTTGTCCATGTCTACAACTTACAGGCTGCTGTGCAGGAAGTTTATATTATGTAGCAAGATTCGCCCCAGTGGATTTTGGTGCCTGTTAAAACTGCCTTTTGGGTGTGCCACTGTGGGACTAATTGGGTGGTGCTCTGCTGTGGTTTGAAGCCAACTTTTAAGTATGTTGGTTTTGAAGCCTCTTAGGCAAGGCTCTGATGCACGTCTAGATCACCCACTGCCTGTGATCACCTGGTAGGAGCTACAAAGTGATTAGCAGTTGGTCACTGCCTGTAGTAGATCTGGAGGTACATGGCAGAGGCCACATTGCAAACTGAGGATGGCTGCCACCAGTACCAGGTCTCTGTAAGAAGCCAGACCACCCTTAGGCCTGCTGCCATCTGCCAGGTCCTGTAAGGCTCAGCCGTTGATAAAGCCTTGTCAGGGTATGAGTTGGGTGAAGCAGTGGTCTCAGGGAGTAACTAGGGTGAAATGAGTAGTGTTCGTCAGGTACATTCTGGTTTAGTGCCAGTACTGACCCTGGAGTGACTCGGCAAAAGTCTCAGAGCACACCAAAGCCAGCTGCTGCCTACCAATCCCAATAATTGTGCAAGAAAGGATGCAATGCTAGTAGGGCTAGCTACCCCCTACAAAACTGCCTCTGGCATTGGGGTGAGTTGGGTGGGGCAGGATCCCAGGGAGTCAGCAGGGTGGAGCAAGCAGAGCTCATCAGGTCAATGCAGATTTCAATTTGGCCATGTGGGAGAGGGTTCAACATGGGAAAGATGGTGCTTGCTTACTGGCTGCACATGAAGAGGAACCCACACAGGAAAAATGGTGATTGGTCCCCAAGTCCCCACCCCTAAGCTACATAACTCAGTCTCTCTGTATGTCTCTAATGCCCCACAAGTCACTGTCCCTCTGAGAGAGCCCAGGGTGAGTGTTTGCATATGAGTGAGTCTGCACAGGCCCTTTAAGAGGACATCTGAGTTTCTCACAGTCTTTCATCCTACTCAGACTGCTATGGAGAATCTTCCATCTGGCACCAGTACTCTGGGCAGGGGAGCCCAGTGTGGCGCTGGGGTCCTTTGCTCCTCTAGGAGAAACAACGATGACCAAATGTCCCTCCTGATTCTCAACCACCATATGCTGCTGTGGGGCCAGCCCATTCCACACCTCCACCCCTCCTACCAGTCTCAGTGTGGCTACTTATTTATATCTTTAGTTATAAAACTTCTGTTCATGTAGACTTCAGATGGTTTTCCAGGTTGATTGTTCTATAACTTGGTTATAATTTTAATGTGGTCAGTGGAGGAGGTGAGCACAGTATTTACTCTGCCATCTTGGATACTTCCCCAGTAATAATATTATTTTATAAGTAAACTAAAGTAATACAAATGGATATTCTTTTTTTAATATAGGTAATTGGAATTACAAATTATCACTCTAAGACTTTTCAGTAGGTCTGCAGGTTAAACTTACATAGTTTACTTTAAGAGTTTATAAGATTTTAAATCAGAGTGCCTACATGTTGAAAACATTCTGGCTTTGGAGTCAGAAATACCTGAGATCAGATCCTACTTCTTTCTTTCTGTCATTGATATTTTGTCTATATCTAACTTATTAACTCTGTTTATAGTTTTTAAATACAAAGAGTTTTATTTCTAATAAGAGTAATATGTGTTATTATGAAAAATTTTGGGAAAAAAACAATGGTTGAAGAATGTATTAAATCTCCAACCCCCAATTAACTAAAATTAGCCACTGTTTATTCAATTATCGACCACTATACCCATATGTGATGTTAAAATAATTTTATATCCTAAATTTTCACTTTCAGTATAAAAGTGATGGTGTCACGTCTTTTACTATTAGTAGAAAGAAGTTCTATAACATTTTTAAGGGTTACATAATATTCCATGACATGTATGCACCGTAATATACCTGTAGTGTCCTTTAGGTTGTTTCTAAATTTTAAATATTCTAATTAATATTGGAGTAAATATTTTATGCATAAAATATATTGTCAATAGTTATTATTTGTTTAGAAGAGATTAATAAATGAAAAGTAATAGGAGAAAGTGTCTTAATACATATTGTCAAACTCTTTTTCAGATGAACTGTACTAAATTATAATCCTACCAAGATTAGATGAGAGGATTTATCTCATCACAATGATGTCTCATTGTTACTTTGTTTCAGTTTATATAGTCATAGAGATAAAAATATTTTTATATCATTATTCATTTACTTTTATTTGTAAATGGTATTGGTCTTTTGCCCATTTAGCTATTACAAACTTTTTTCTTATGTATTTTATAAGAGCTTTTTCTATGAAGGATATTAACCTTTTGACATTTTTCTACAAATATATTATCCTAAAATTTTTAGAATGTGTACAGTGTTACTCCCTTTTTAAAGATAGAACACTATGTGGGGGCTGTCTAGAAAAAAATCTAGCCATAAATGCTTCTATTTTTCAAATTAAATGTATGGATTCTTTCTGAATAGCCCTCATATTATATCAATGGATATAGTTGTTCGTGGAAGAATAAAATTAGTCTTTTTACTACTCTCAGATGGAAAATTCTTTTTTTTTTTTGAAAATTCTTAATTAAGAATTTGACTGATTTATAAAGCAGAAAAACTTTAAGTTGGTTAGCTAAAGATATAGCCATTAAAAGGGACATTAGTCTTCAGTGAATCCCTCTCTCTTCCCACATAGGTATGAAAATAATGTGAAATACTAAATCCAAAGTGAAATATATTCATTCACCTCACAAATATTCTTATAGTCTTGAAGTCCCAAATAGTTCATACAATACAGTCTCTGAGAATTAATATTTTACTCTGTGTGCGTGTGTGTGTGTGTGTGTGTGTGTTTGGCTGAATACCTACTATACATTCATGAGAATAAACTGGTGTCTGAGTCACACCGGTAAGGAAAATCTTGAAGGAGGCTAATTTGGAGTGCCCCCACCTGGTTTATTGTGTGGGACTTTGTGTGTCAACAGCTATCACTAACTGTTCTGTTAAGGTCTCCTGGGAATAACAAAATTATAAGACCATCATTATGGTAACCGTTTTCCTTAAAAAAAAATTCCATGGTGGAGATTAGAAGAAGGTATTTTCAAGAGAGCTAAAATATGAAGATAAGGGGGATTGAGTCTTGTCCTGGACAGAGTCCAGGTTTCAACTTCTTGGTTTTCGTTTTGGCAGGCCTTGGGGAAAGTCATATTTCACATAGAGCATTCTGCATTCTCTTTCATTTCACCACTTTGATAAAAATCTACAGCCTTGTGGTATACTGACAGGGACAAGAAGATAGGGTAGTAAAGGGAAATGCAGCCTACTCCACATTAGACCTTTTGTGGCTCATGTATGGAGACCAAACAGCATCCTGTTGAAGGTTATCTAGGATCTCTGGAGGGTAATCAGTAGCAACATGAACATGGTCCAAGGAGAAGCACAGCTATTAAGATACTTTGCTGACTGTGTATTTCTCTAGGAAAACACTCATTAAGAAAAATCTCCTCTTCCCGTACATGTGCTGGTGAGAGGTCACCCTTTAGAGATGTGAGAGAAATGCAAGATTGGTGGAGATACTTGGGGTTATGCATGTTTCTATGTGCACAGAACACCTAACAAACTATTAACAGAGTGAGTAGCAGGTCGTGGTGGGGAGGAGTAGTTACACTCACTTTTCCACATGTATGCTCCAGATCACTTGTTTTTTTGTTGTCTTTTTTTTTACATTTATTACTTTGGCAATTCAGAAGTACACAGTAAATTTTAATATATATTTTCCGCAGCTTGTTATTTTCTTTTTAAACTTGGTTTTTATTTACAGCAGGCTTTTACATAGTATTTTTATCTTTCTTCGTGATTCCTTGCATTGCATTTAAGCTTTCTCTGCTCCCTGATCAGATTATTAGTGCATTTATATTTATGTGTCTATCTTTATGCTCTACGAAGAGTCGAAATTGCAGTAAAATACCATTGGGGTCTGTCAAACAAGGTATTTAAAAGCCCTATTAGCAGGCAGAATAAAACAAGAAGGATTTTAAGAAATGGATATTTCTGATTAAATTTGATGGTTTGGGTGTGTTCCAGTGAGCATAGGGCCCCCGAGTCCTGTGGAGAGCCAGTCCTTCCAGTGGAACGTATTGTTTTAAGGGCCCTTTCACAAATTGGGATCCTACTTTGGGAAAAGTCCTTTCACTTGCCCAAACTGAACTTAGAAAATTGAATCTTAGGGCATGTACATCTACTGGTATTTGCCTCCTATAGTCTCCCATCAATTCAAACTGTTAGTTACCTATAGCAGAAATCAAAGTGAAGGAGGCAGCTGAACCCTGGAGTCCGTATGAGAACATGAGGGAAATAAGTCTGTTCCAACTATGCATTCAGCAGAGTGACCCCCCAATTCTCCAACCATATGTCTCATCGCCAAATTTCTAGACTTCTCAGATCTGGGGTCAGACGTTTTCCTGCTACCGCTATAGCCCTTTCTACCTTGATTCTCCTGCCTTTCATCTTCCTTTCCCATAGTTTCCTTTCCACTTTGCTTTTCTTTTTTTAAATTTGATTTTCTCTGTTTTCCCTCCCCTCTGCCCTCTATCTCCAGGTCATTCTTCCATTTCTGGTTTTCTTGCCTTGCCTTATTTTTATTCTGGTTTTTATCCACCGAGTTCCTATCATTATTTTTCTCACTTTCCTGATAGGACTCCCTTCCTCCGATATTCACATTTCATTGGCAATGTCTGTATTATTGAGCTGTCACAAAAATCAGATTTCCTTGGTTATTGTTGGACTGTTGGTTTGGCTATGTCAAGTACTTTTCACCATGAAATAAAAGCACTGGCAGTCATTGGTTAACTAGAGAGCAACCTCAAGACCCATTCCCATAAGCAGAACTGAGCTTCTTCCACCCATCAGCTGAAAGATCTGATGTATTTTTAGAATTACGAAAACTTCTGGTTTTCAGACGCAGACCTAATCATCCCGTGGGAACTGACATTTCTAGCAGATTAGTTTTGTGCTGCCCAGTAGTTCTCCAAGTAGAATCATGTTTGATATTTATCAAATAGGTAAAGTTTGTGCCTAATGTACAGGTTACTAATGAATCAAATCAATCATTGGTAAAAAAGCAAAGTGTTTAACAATTTCGTTATTTGATCAGTTTCCCCACACAAGCTACTCGAGTCTGTGTACATGTACATCCAAGTCAACCCAGTTCCTACTCTCTGTGACTTAATCGACTTCAAGAACTTCCATGGATTCTCTCTCATGAATTTCTGATCCTCATCACAGAGAGCTCCTTTTACCCTAGAGATAGCAGTGATGGGCTTTATAAAGAAGGAATCCCTCTATTCCCACCTATACTTCCTTCTTCTTTAAGACACCATTTTGGCTTATTTTATCCATGAAGCCCAAATAAAACTCTGCCTTCTTCCTCACCTCTTTAATTTCATATGACCAAAATCAGCCAGAGCTGAGTAGACGTTTCTACCATATGTGGGTCTCCTGCTCGCTGTTTCTCCAGAGTTCCCACCACTGTCTTTTCCTTGACCAGAAAACTTCACTCATTTATGTCACTTGTCTTGTTCTTGTTGGCATTGTTTGACCTGTGGTTTAAACCAATTAAGGAGATACACCAGGTGCCCCTAAGAAGGACACCTTAAGAAGGCAGCACCAGCTTTGTAAAGAGCTTGGAAAGCAATATTCTAAGCAGAGGAAACAGAAAGTACAAAAACCTTGAGGTGGGCATGAGTTTGACATATTCAAGGAATTCAAGGCTAGTGTGGGTTGGGCTTAGATAGCAAGGGGCGATGCATAAAGTTAAAGAGATGGGAATACACTAGACCTTGTAAAGCCCTGAGGTCCACAGTGAGGAATTGCACTGGGAAATTATTAGAGAGTATAGAATATAATGCTACTATATGTGAGTAGCATAATCTGATTTGCTTTAAAGGAATGTCTTAGAGAGTATAGCTGTTAATTGATTTTTAACGCTTTTCAATTGTGAACTATAACACATACAGGAAAACCTACATAAAACACATGTAAAGATTTTAGTAAATACTCATGAAGCAAAGATCATGTAGCTATCACCCATTCAAGCAATAGAACTATGCTAGCTCCCAGAGGCACTCCCAGCATACGGTCCTTCCAGAGATAGGTGTAACCACCATCCTAGTATTTAGAGCATTCCCTTCTGTGATTTTATTTGGTTTTAGCTCTTAGCAATTTATCCCTGTACAATATAGTTGATGCTGCCTGTTATTGGATTTTATATAAATATCATTTGACTTCTACATTAGGATGGTCAATAGAAACTTTCTCATGGAAATTTTCTTTGTTAATATACAATGAGAAAAATGGTTTTAAAAATAGCATTTTTTTTCACTCAGAGCAATCAAATAAGGGCATAGCTTAATGTAATACATTTCAAAAATGACAACCAAGGAAGGGAAAGATAAAATTCTTGAGCAAAATACAAAAGCAGAGCAAGTCTCTATTTCTAATCTCATTGCCAAACCCAGAAGCCTTTCAGTGGGTAGAAAAGCTTCTCAGAATACTTGCTAATGCTTCCAAATATGCAGAGAAATGAACAGAGCTGGGTGGCTCTACCTTTTTCTTCTTTTAATTAAGAAAGTGTAGACATAGCTGCTGGGAATAAAGAGATGAAATGGGGAAATGAACATTAGGGACCCAAGAGCTTCATGGCTCCTTCCCAGACCTAAGGATGAAAGCAGACTAACCTAAACCACTTGCGTTCATGGTTCTCCCCCGGCCAATGATACGCTTACGTGTGGGCGTTCCCGATCATCTGACCAATAGGACGCAAGGGAGGGGATTTGAGCGTGAACTATTTACACGAGGGATGGGAGAGCCAAGAGGCCTGTAGGATGAAAGGACACCCCAGAGGTTCCTAACAGCAGAACGCCACTATCACCCCTAACCTGGGGGGACGAACAACCCGAGTGTGAACTGCATGACTCCACTTACACATGAATTATTTTTTCAATAAATACGTACAGTACTGTAAATGTATTTTCTCTTCTTCATAATTTTAATAGTATTTTCTCTAGCTTAGTTTATTGTAAAAACACACTGTATAATACCTATAACATACAAAATACGTATTAATCGACTGTTTATGTCATCAGTGAGGCTTCCAGTCCACAGTACATTCTTAGTAAAGTTGGGGGGCGGGGGGGGGGTAAGGACTGGCTTTGAGGGTGAACAGGTGAAGACTGGCGTAAGGATGAGGAGGGAGAGGAATCGAGGAGGACTTCCAAGTTTTGGGTTCTGGAGGTGAGGAAGTGCCATTTTCGGAGATGGGAAGCATGGAAGAAGTAGCAGTTTGAGAAGCTAAACTCAAAGCCTTTATGTGTGTGTGTGGTTTGAGAAGTCTGTTGACTATCTGAGTGAAGCTGTCAGTGGGTTCGGGCCTGTACAACCCCAAGAAATTCCCCTGGATGGAGGAGAAAAGACAGAGAAAGGGGGAAAGTCAGAAGGAGAAAGCTCAAGTGCGAGAGCTTTGTGTGCTCGGCCAGCACGACCTAAGGCCCGAGTTCCGGCAGTGCTGCAGGGAGGGTGACAAGCCCCGTTGGAGGACAATGGGAGCACAGCACAGGCAACTAAGCAAATCTTGTATTTCCTTGAACTGAGGCATGGAATCAGGAGAGATCTGAGCGGACTGTACCGTAAAGGACGGTGGATTCTCAGCAATCACTGGAGTGGACAAATGACCACACACCAAATAAGCTCCACCCCCCACATCCTCTGGGCCTGGAGCACTCCACAACTCTGACATTCTGGGGTTTGGAAGGAAGGGACACGGAAAGAAGGAAGGGTACGTTGTCTGCCATCCAAACTGTATAGAGAGTCAGAGACAGAACTTGAGTTCATCACTATTTGTCTCCTTCCCCCACAAGACAATTTGTGGGATTTAAAATCCCCCACAATGCAATTTCCAAAGATTGATTTATTCAGTGCAGCTTAACCCATTGGTGGAGCTTTAACATGATGATCCAGAGGGGCTTCGCCTCTGAGAGTGGGGGGGTGGTGGTTTGAAATCTCCCCCCATCCCGAATTTAGATCCAAAATTAGAGCAACCCATAGGGGCATCCAGGCGAAGCCAGAGTATCAAACGCACATGCAGGCAAGAACATCTCCCAAAGACACACATTTACCCTTGGAAACACTATAACCTAGTTCCATATATTAAAAAAGAAACAATTTTCCCTCCATGCAACCAAATCAGAGCAGACCCCGCCTGCAAATGCACAGCCCCACACGGGATGAGCAGAGGTGTCAGTCCCACCCACTCTCGTCATTTGGTTCATCCTCTGGTTTCTAGGCTGTGCCCAGGGACAAATGAAAACCAGAAGTGAGTGCCTCTTTCAAATCCATCTACCTGCCTAAGACTGTCAGGAACTGCGGAGTTACCACTTTAGGCCAAATAGCACTCCCTGGTGGGGCACATTCATGCTGGAAGTTGAAGGGACAGACTATGCCTTAATGAGCTCTGTACATGCAACACCCCCGGAGTCAGCTGGGAGGAATTCTGTCATTCCAGTTATGTGCATCTGCATATGACTTTACTAGCTTTCATGGGATTCGATGGCAAAATGAAGAAGAAGGAGAAGAGGAAGAAGTGGAAGAGGAAGGAGGAGGGGGAAAAGGAAGGAATTAAACACTATTTTAGTTTCAATCTTCTCACTTTAAAGCTATGAAATGGAAATTTGGAAAGCTAAAGATTCCCAAAGCTCACAATCTAGTTCCCCAGGACCTGTAATATAGGCATGCTGTATCCCAGTCGGCTACTATTTTATTTTTAATATAAAAATTGTTTCAGCGATGGCAGCTTTGATAAACCGAACTACACAGTAAGATCTAGTATAAATTTTTATTAGACAACAAAAGACACTAACCGTGTCTTTCATCTTTGTTTCTATATGCAAAAAATACTCTTAAAAGCACAAAATCTCATCTTCTCCTGATTTTGCTTAGCAAGGAACCCGAGCTGCAATAATACGCACATATGTTTTGTAACGTTTACATGCTGATGAGTCAGCACAGTTTGGAGGGAACTTTCTACACACCGAACTGATTAAATTACCTCCAAATCATGCTTTTGCTGTCTAAAACTGCGAGCATAGGAATGAAGAGCCGTAAACACAACATAAACCATGATAGCTGTTAGGATTGCAATATTCTGATCGTGTATGCAGAGAATATAATCAGCTATCTAATTTTAAGGTTTAATGAGCTCAATTAAGGCAAACTGTTGATTCTGAACTTGTACAGCTGAATAAGTCAATCCATATGTCTTCTGTCACTGGAGTATGAGCATATAAACAGACTTGTCTACAAGGGGGAAAACTTGCAGATGACTAATAAAAACTTTTGGCAGTGACATATTATCAAAACTGGCAATCGCTGGAGAAAATATGGACAATGGGAAGTTTTGGATTTTTGGAAAGAGCAACTCAAAATCTCTCTCATACAGTATGTGTGACTGGGCAGTGGTGGAAGCATCCTGGACCAGACAGATCTTCTTTGAGCCTTTATGGATGGCAAAAAGGATAATAAATGGAAGAAAAGTTTTCTAGGACCATGTCCAAAGTCAATGACTGTAGATGTGTGTGGTTTTCCCATTCTTGCTATATACTCCTCTTTCTTTTCTTTTCCCTTTTCTCTTCGCTTCTCTCCTTCCTTCCTTCCTTCCTTCCTTCCTTCCTTCCTTCCTTCCTTCCTTCTTTCCTTCCTTCCTTCCTTCCTTCCTTCCTTCTTTCCTTCCTTCCTTTCTTGAGCAGAGGTTGTGTATGTGTGGGTTGGTGCTAATGAATATGCATGCACCATGGGAGAAAAGTGTTTTGTTAACCTAGAGCTACAAAGCTTATCTATCAAAGTCCTGCAGGAGGCCGGTGGCATCTGCCTTGATAGGTTCTGAATCAGGACACTTCACACAGTGCAGAGGGCCTGTTCAGAGGGCAGTGGGTGACCAGAAGACAAACAGCAGTAGCAGCCCACAGAGCTTAAATTCCTTAGTCATCAGTGCCAGTGCAGAGCACATTCTACAATTGCTCCAGAAACAAGTGGGAGATGACAAGCTGCCCCATGTAGCAATGCTGCTTTCCCAGGTACTTGTGCCAAAGCCCTGCTTTTGTTTCAGGGGAACACTTGTCACATTTCAGTGCCCAGAGGTACAAGTGGTTGTGATGGGATCACTTGTGTGTCTCTTCTGATGGAAATGTCATTTGGCCAATTTATACATTGGGGAAAACCTTTCTCCTTTTATTCAGCAAATGTTTTTGAGCATTTGCTACATGCCAAGCGCTATACCAGTCACGGGAAATAGAATGATGCATGAGATATTATAGGTCCTGCTCCCAATTTAATAGAAAAGAGAGACATGTGAACTGATAACAATTAAGTTCATGCCATAAGTGGGAATGAAGGGCTTTGCTAGTCCCAAAAAGATGAACTTCGCCAGGGGCAGCTGGGAAAGGCTATACTGAAGCCATTTGAACTGTTTTTTGAAAAATAAGTACGAGTTTGCCGGACAGAAAAGTCAAAGGGAAGGCATTCCAGCCAGGTTCCGAGTCACAAAGACCTGACAAGTCATGAGATACCCTTGGAAGAGATGTGTTCTGTGATCAACTTGCCAGGTGGTGGGAAGTGGGAATGGGAAGGAAAGAGGTTTGGAAGGAAGTATCAGGAAAGGAGGGTCAAGCAGTAAAGTGGAACTGGATTTCAGTGTCTTCTGTATCAGGCTGCAATGCTTGGTGATTTCCCCTCTGGGTAGCAGGAAGTCAAGAAATATTTTAAAGGATGAAACAAGATTAGATGGATATTTTAGGGTGCAAATTCAGACTATGATGCAGAAGATGAATGAGAATAAAGAGACATTGATGGCATAGAGACTTGAGGGTTGAAACTAAGACAACGGTGATGAGAATGAAGAAGCCACCAACACCGAGGAAGAGTTGGCAGAGGTAGTTGCAGAATAATGTATTTACAGAATGCGACATTATTTGGGAAACACACGACCGAAAGCCCAGCTAGAGGTACTGAGCATAAATAAAAGGAGAAGTTTTTTTTTTTTTAAGAAAGAAAGAAGGAAAAGATTTTACCCATGTCAAGGATGCACTCTTTGGCCTCTAGGGCCCTAGCATCTTTTGAGTCTATATTCTAAATTCAGTTTCATAGTATCTGAGGTTCTCCAGTTACCTGCTTACATTTAATGGGTCCAATTAAGTTAGGAGATACAACCATCTGCAGGTAAAGATGAAGTGATGCTCTTCTTGTACTACCAAAAAAAATGTTTTTAACTATCGCATTCTCAGTCTTCAGTACAAGCTGAGTAGGTAAGAGGGAAAGATTTGAGAATGCTGAGGGAAGATCATGGGTGGATGCAGATATGATGCATAGCTGAGATATGGTGCATAGGAAAAGGGATGAAGTTATCTGTCCTTTAAGGTGTAGTAATTACTCGTTAAATAAAGTTACTGACATCCATAGCACTGAACTGATACTACAGTTGGAGCAGAACTGGAATTGGATAATGGAGAAAATCTCAGAGGAATAGATTTTTACAAAAGGAACTTACTGGCTATGTTTACTTAGCTTTGTCAGAGGTTTTCTCAGTTTCATATCAGGAAATGTCTGTGTTAGTCATCTTCCCAACAGATGTTAAATTTCCAATAAGCATAATCATTCCATAGCACCTACCACAATGTTGAGCACTTCCAGATTTAAAATTAAATCTGCGTATGAATTCTGTATCTGTCACTTACTAGTGTATGTCTTTGGAAAACTTTTTCAACTCTAAATCTCTTACTCAAATGAGTAAGTTAATGTATAGAAAGCACCCACCAGAATGCCTTGCACATAAAAACAACAAATTGTCGATATCACCAGTTCATGAAGATTGCAATGCCTGCTCCATAAAATGTAAGATTCATTGAGAAAATGTATCTAAGTTCATAGTACAACATACCTAGAAATGTAAGTACATTTTTTCCACCCACAAGCTTGAGCTCTTGTGTATAAAGATGTATCTTACAGGGTGTTTGTCTCCGCCATTGTGCTGAATGTGACGAGTGGAATTAAATTTAGAAATTGCAGAGATGTATTCCAACCACATTATTTTTAGGCCTTTTTGTGTTATCATATGCATAGCATACTGGGAAGCTATCTGAGAAGCACATTGTTAGCGGCACACTTAGTGCTGATGTATGCCAGTGTGAAAGGAATCTTAATGTGAGTTTTAGCCAAGAGAAGATTGTGACATTGGAGGCAAGATGTCTAACAATCCCTATGGTCAGATATGCTCTGCCCCTGAGGTATTTTCCTCCTCCTATCACATCCAACTACTAACTTACAACTTCATTTCTCCATGACTATAGACATCAGTGAAGGTAGGTCAGAATGACCTGGAATAACAACCTACCCAAAAAAGCTCAGTGAGTAAAAACAACAAAAATGTATTCCATGCTGATGTTTTATATCCATTTGAGGTTAGTGGGGTCAGGGTAGGGGGATTCAGTTTATCCTAGTCACTCAGGGACCCAGGCTGATGAAACAGCCATTATCTTTGTCTTAAAATGATTAATCACCATACAGGGAAAAAAGAGAAAGATCTATAGGGTCTCATCACAAAAACTAAGTTTTCTAACCATATCACTTTACTCATAACTCATTGGTCAAAACTGGTCACATGGTTCTCATTCTAGCAATAAAAAAGAACAGAGGTGTAAGCCTACCATGAGCCCAGAATGGGGCCAAAACAGGTATATTTGGCAAATAGCATTAATGACTACCACCATCACTGAGCCTGAAATTGGATTAATTGTCTTGGAATAATGGACAATTAAGTTTGGCCACTTACAAGAATCCGTCTGTTAAACTATGTAGTTTGCATGCTTCTATATGTTTCTTACATTGATTAAGTAAACAGACTTTTGAAAGTCTTAGAATGTAAGATGGAGAGAAATGAGATCTGCCTGAGATGAACAAACCAGTAATTATTTAGCCAGGTTCTCCCTCCTCTCATTAATGGTGACGTACTGCAGAGAACTGACAGCATCTCCCTGAGGAACAATTCTGCAGGTAACAAGCCTGAAAATAAAACACTGTCTGCTGTGCTTTCACTAAATATTATACATAAAGAAAAATCTCTGATTACTCCAAATAGTCCCCTTGTCACCAGCACCTACTCATCAATAGCTTCTACAGTTTTTTATCTTATAAATATTAAACCTATGAATACCGAGACTCTTTTAAGTAGATACTCTTAGAACTACTGAACAGCCACAGTGAAACAAAGAACACATGCTGGTGTCAGGAAAATGAGAGAATGAGCAGTACCACAGAGGCAACCTGGCATTCCTTTAAAAAGAAAGGCTGTCCTTATAACAACTACTAGAAAAGGAGGGAGTGAAGCAGTTGGGAGTTTGGTATTTGCAGCTCCATTATGTAAAGACTGTGAAGCTGGTCTATATTAATATTTTCCCATTTCTTATTCCAGGCTAGAAACAGAATATTTACTGTTAGAATGACTATTGGCTATTGTCACTTGAGAGTTTTGCCAAATTCTGTTGAAACAGCAATTTGTAAAGAGAATTGGTGGCCCTAGGAACATGATTCATAGTAATAACTCAGGCTAATTTTCTGAATTCTCTATGTACTATCAAGGAAGAAGATGGGCATACCTCTGCTGCCCAGTATCTATGTTCCTTTCTGTAATTCAGTCTTGATGGGAGTGTATCCAGTGAAGACATATCGAATCAAAGTCATTGTCATTAGAGTGCAGTACTTGATTACTGGGTATCTGACGACTTCTTGTTAAACAATTGGATACCTCTGATGTGTTATATTTGTACAAGAACATCTCTTTCCCAGAGGGTCACAGATCCCTATTACTTTAAAAAAGATATGAAAATATTGTCATTACTTTTATTATTTTAATGACTTAGTAAAGTGACCACATCTGATATAGGTTTTTGGGGGTATAGATGTAAAGATGGTGGGGGTAAAGAAAGTATGTGTTGGGAAAGGGAGGAGAACACGTCAGCAGGTATACAGAGAGACTAGACTAAAATGTGAAGCTAAATTATAATCTGATTTTTGAAGTATCAGATATTCAGGAATATTTTTAGCACACTTTGCTTTAAAAAAAGTTCCTTGATTTATTCACTTGACTTTAAAACATTCCTCTTTTTTATTGTTATTTTAATGTATATTCTGACCCCAAATTGTGTATTATGATGTAGTCTATCATAATAGAAGTTTTGTTCCAGTAACAGAGACCAAAGAGTTAATATGACCAAATATGGTTCAATTGTTACAGTTGTGTGACTAAAAGGAATTTTAATGACAGCAAATTTCCATGGCCCAAACAGCGAGGACTGCTATTTGTTTTCTATTTCAGATTGGAGGAAATTTGTA
This sequence comes from Lyroderma lyra, assembly GCA_004026885.1. NCBI lineage: Eukaryota > Metazoa > Chordata > Mammalia > Chiroptera > Megadermatidae > Lyroderma > Lyroderma lyra. Next base: position 105,913 of record PVJL010005049.1, read on the forward strand.
CTTTTTGTCCCATGGGTCATTTGGAGACCTTGTTCATTGTTACTTTGCTTTCTTAATAAAGGAACTTGTAGGGAAAATAATGTTGTAAGTGTCAAAGATTTTGTTCAATTAAATCAGTTTGTGAAGGAAACGGTAAGATATTACAACTTGCTTGAAGAATTCACAGAGTAGACGTGAAAAAGGCAATCAAGAATGCTGAAACAAGTCTGTTAAAATGATGCAAAACTGGTCAACAGACATTCACATACGTTACTATGGTTTTCTACAACTAACAGAATTTTTTTCTGTAGTAAGTATTTTCTTATTTTATTAAATAAACAATTTTAAAATTCTGAATTAGTATAATACATATTTGCAAACTTGTAAGTGCCAATTTCAATGGAAAACAAATTTCATAAAAACCAGGCAGCTTAATTGTCTCTACAAGCACATGTTGCCTTAGTATGCAAAAATAGAGTCTGTAGTAGGATAAGTCATGGTTTTTGTAGAAGTGGTGAGGAGGTCATTCTGACCTAGCCCCACCCACTTACCCAAAGACTGAAGGCCTAGCTATCGAAGAGGCCTGAGGCTTTGGGTACAGCATAACTACAGAGCAGAGAAGATTGCAGAGGCTTTAAAAGAAGTGAGAAGCTAATCCACAGGTACAATTTCATGAATATTGTACTTGAACCAATGGAATTAAAGTAGACAGAGAGTGACAATGATGATCATAAATATGCCATTACTATTTTAGAATATGGTATATTTTAGAAACAGCAGAAGGAATATTAATAAAGACAAAACCCACTAATCCAACCACTTGCATTCTAAATTAATGAGATCTGTGAGAGGTTTTCTGAGCCATCATTAAACCCTGTGACACAAATGCTGCCTTTATCTCATCCTCTGTTCTTCATTCCTGTCTTTCCTTATCTCTCCTCAGCTCTCCCTCTTGTCCTCTTTCACCCCTTGTCCAATTCTCCTATCACCCTTTTTCTTTCCCTTTTGTTCTGAAACACAAATGGTTTTAAGAATGTTGCATAGTGTCTTTGTCAGAGGCGACAAGTAGCAGGTGGTCTGTCAGCCCCACTCATGTCACAGCCTCACGCTCTACTCCTGGGGGCGGGGATATTTCTCGATGGGCCCAGATGTCAGCAGCTCGCACAAGCCTGTCTTCACCAAGTCTGAAGTCCTACTATTCTCCCAACTTCCTCAGCCATAATATACAGGGTCCGGCAGAAATAACGCCCGGACTTGAGTTATGATTTTATTACAAAATCGTAGGCATTACTGCTGCTGGACGCTGTGTGTTCCATTGTTGCATTTGGTGTACAGCTGGTACTTACCAAATCAACAAGTTACATTTGAAAACATGCAACTTCGTAAGATACAATTCAGCTTAAAAGCATGTCTCTGCTGCCTTTTCTTGTTTACCCTGCTTAGTTTCTCTTTGCCTATGATGAGGCCATTTGCTGCCTGTTTTCTCAGTTTTACTAGTGCAATTGGAGTGAGAGATGGCATAGTGTAGTGGTTGACAATATGGACTCTGGAATCAAAGCACCATGGTTCAAGTCCTGGTTCCAGCGCCTATCACCGTGTGACCTTGGGCAAGTTATCTTGATGGTATGTACGTATATTTCATAGAGCTGTGGTGGGATTAATGGAGTTAATATGTGTAAAGCTTTAAACATAGTAAGCAAGCTTGTGCATTAAAGAGAAATTGTTGAAATGTAACTCCATGTAAAGAATCATTCTCAAAATGTCAGGAATGGAGACAGAACTAGCCTCAGATCATGGTGGGGGGAGCGAGGGGAGAAAAATGGACATTAAGACCAGTGCTGCAGTGAACAGGGCAAACATTGCTCCATCTTCCTCCAAGTATGATGGGAGAGACTGTGCTCTTTGAAGAACAGAACCTATGACTTGGTGGTGGGGGAACAGGGGTAAAGGGAGTTGGGAGAAGGAAAACGGCCCTAGTTCAAGGTTTTCCTGAGGAAATAACATTTAAGCTAATGACACAGAGGCATTTAGAGCAGGGGTGTCCAACTTTTGGCTCCCCTGGGCCACATTGGAAGAATTGTTTTGGGTCACACATAAAATACACTAACACTAAGGATAACTGATGAGCTTAAAAAAAAAAAAGGAAAAATCTCATAATGTTGTAAGAAAGTTTATGAATTTGTGTTAGGTTACATTGAAAGCTGTCATGGGTGGCATGCAATGTGTAGGCCCTTCTTGGGCAAGCTTGACTTAGAGTGATAAAATGGCTGTAGGTAGAAAGAGCAAAAATTAGCAGTGCCTTTAGATGTAAGTGTTAGGCTTTGGCCAGCAAAGAAGTTGCAGAAGATAAATACAATGATGTGTTTTAGTGGTGGGAGGTCAGACAAGTGTACCAGAAACTCCCGAGTAGGACAGTAGAGTATTTATTAAGCAGCATGAAGATGGTCTGAGGCCAGCAAAGGTGGCCTGAAGCCAGGGGTTTAGCAGGGGAATGTTTTCTTGGTTGACCTTGGGTTTCCCATGTCTTGCTCCCATGGTCCACTACAGTCATGAGGTCCCACTGTAACCTTCCATCATGCAAGGGCCCTCTTGCTTGTCATTACATCTGCAGCCTTGGACAATGGGAGAGGCCAAGATAGATTGGCAGTCAAGCCAAACAAGCAAATTAATGGCTTCTTGCTCTCATTCTTGTTTTCTTTTTTTGTGGCCTAACAGAAAGGAGCTTCAGGCATTTTAAGAACCAAGGAAAGTTAACAAGAAGGGAGCACAGTGAGAATGAGGAGGAATGGAAGGCGTGAGGCTGGGAAGGCTCCCAAAGCTAGCCCACATACATAGGAGCTCTGCCCATTGTGAGAATCTCCCCGCACGGCTGATTTTTAGGGCCACCTTTCAATAAGACAGTAGTAGTACAGCAACAGTCTTCTTTTGGCTTGCACCCACATATTGAGCTTAGCTTCGGGAGTAGTCTCCTGGATTCGCTTCCCAGATTGTTGTCCCTGATTGAGCTCTGTAAGTATTTTGGTCTTTATCCTAAGAGCCATGAGCAGCCATTAAGCTCAACACTGCTTACATGGTCAGGTTTTCACTTTAATATCATGTAACTGCCCTAAAGATGATACAATGGAGGAGACATGAGACCAATTAGCAGCACTGCAAGCAATGGATAACAGCGGTGTAGACTGGAGTGGCAACTGTGGAGCTAGAGAGTAGCGGATGGATTAAACATATTCAGGAAGTGGAAGAATAATTGATTTGGCATGGAAGATAGGGATACAGATGATTTTTGAATATTTTTTGAAGCTTCTAGAAAATAAAGGCTTATATTTTTGGAAATTAGTCATTCATATTAATTCATTTCAGAAACACATTTCAAGTGTTCAGTATGTCTAAGGCATGGTTCTCTCATAGCATTCTGGTATTGTGTTAGCTAAATTTAAGACTAGTAGTCATTGACCTAGTTTGAGTTCAACATCAGAAATATGGATTGCTGAGGAATAAAGAGTTCCATAACCCAGGACTGGAAAAAGGAGGAAGTACAAAAGCAACTCTACATACTGAGGATTAGAGTGACAAGCAGCAGATGGATGGCCTCTAGCAGATGACCTCTGATACACATACATTATACTAAAAATAATATATGCCTTCTTAAAATAAAATTTTTAAAAAGGTCGAAGACTTCAAGTCTGGTCTCATTAATACCCAGATCTAACCAAAAATGAGTTGGTCACACCGAGGAGGGCTGATTGATGACTGATTTCAATTTGGAACGGTTTCCATTTTAGTGAGCGAGACTCAGCAACGTTGTGTTTGGTGAAGGCTATCAGACTAAAAATTAATTTTAAATAGGCAAGATTAAAATAAATGTCACTCAACTTTGACTAGTGAGTAGAAAGCAAAACTTCCAAGAATAAACCTGGCATAGTAGCCTGGTCCTGTGATGGGTTTCTAAAGGAGACTCTACACTCGTCTAGCTCAGTGGTTCTCAACCTTCCTGATGCCATGACCCTTTAATACAGTTCCTCGTATTGTGGTGACCCCCATAAAGTTATTTTCGTTGCTACTTCATAACTGTCATTTTGCTATTGTTATGAATCATAATGTAAATATCTGATATGTGTTTTCCAATGGTCTTAGGCGACCCCTGTGAAAGGGTCGTTCCACACCCAAAGGGGTCACAACCCACAGGTTGAGAACCGCTGTTCAGTTGATCTGTTGTTTCCAAGTGGTTTATCGATCTTTTCAACGAATGAGGCTGTATATGAAGCTCAGTTGCTGGGAGGACATGTGATAGCAGCCATAGTTGATCAGCTGTGGTGAATGGGAGCCCACATAAGCCCTACCCATAAGTCTTCATCACTGTCAACATGCCTACTTGATCCATGAGCCCATTGTGCTAGTACAGGAGTGGCTGATGACAGAGGCTGGATGATGTCAATTGGCTGAGTCATTCTGTCTCCTTGGTTGTTCAGTGCCTCCGCCATGATAGATGATCTGTGTTGGCTGTGAATACGTGATACAAATGCCTTCACATTTCATGCCCACTCCCTTAGGTCAACCACACGGCTCTTCTCCAGACTTCCTTATCTCTGATCTACAAGAAATTCTTTTTTCAGGCACTTAAATATGCAGCCGAGCTATTGACCATTATCCATTATTAGTCCTTGTATAATATATTCTTATCTGGGGCCACTTCTACACGGAGAAGAGTATGTACTCCACAAAGCTCTGCCCATTGTGAGAATCTCCTCTCACGGCTGATTTTTAGGGCCATCTTTCAATAAGATGGTAGTAGTACAGCAACAGTCTTCTTTTGGCTTGCACCCACATATTGAGCTAACCTATCAACCAACCAAGCCCGATCTTATTCTTGTCCACCACCTTGTCATAAAGAGACACCCAATGGCTGTAAGTGTAAGGTAAATGAGGCCCCATGTAACAGTGTTTGGTGATAAGTGGGTCTAAAACACTCATGTAGCTGACTTGTATCCTCTGGTCCACGTTATATCTGCTTCCATTTCTGCCTCACAGTGAATTTGTCACTGGGCCCACTTGATCTTAGGACTTACATGGTCTGGCAAAATTCCACATACGATGAACAGTTCTGGTCACATGTTTACTTGTTGCCTCGTGGTCAGATCCTGTCTCTACCAGCGTGCCCCATAGCATGCCAGAAGCTGGTTTCTGAATAGTGTGTAATTCTCACCTTCCTGCTGATGGTATGATCTCACTCTAGCCTAGGGCTCTACATTAAGATTCTCCTAGTTTTAGTGAAATAATCTTCAAAATAGCCATAGGGAATGTTTTACAAAAATCTCTTTCAAACCAAAAAATTCACCTAAGTGGTGAGCCTTTGTATTAGATGGGTAAGACACAGACCTCATATTTCACACATGCATAGGAACTTGCCCTTTTGCAATTGGTAATATTTCAATGACTGGATATTCTCCGTTAACATTGTATTTTAAGTTTTGCACAATTAAGCTCATTTTGCATAGGTGTCTGATATTATGTTCTTCTTTTATCTCTTCCCAACTCTTTTCCATCCTATCTCCTGCCACCAATACCACAACCATCACCATTATACTTATTTGTTAAAAGAGACCTGAAAGTATGGTTTTTATCTTGATTTTATGCTTCAGCAGTTAGAAATTGGTTTGTCTTTTGAATTTAACATAGCAATTGTCATGACAAGTTGATGTTACTCGTTAGGTAATATTCTTTTCTTTGCATATGTCTATGGTATGATGGTTGCTATAACAACAGAACCATGAATTTTTAACAGATTGCTGATGCTTTTGAAAAGCACTTATGGGGCAAACTTTCAGAAAAGAGCTCATAGGTTTAATTATTTAAATTGTTGGGTATTTGTAGGAATATAGGCTTGACTCTATTCCAGAAATATAAAGGCAGTAATCAGGCTGTCACCAGGGGTTGAGCACCCATGGCTCTATTCTAGGCTTATAATTTCCCAGTTATTTTATACAATTTGATGGAATTCCAGTGATTCAGTACTCATGGGTCCCTGGTTCATGTGGGGTAGTCAAGACAGGAATTTTGTTGTTAGTAGACTTAAAAAAAAACAAAACAAAACCATAGTTCTCCTAGGAAAGTAGAAATACAGAACAGTTTAAAAATTGTAGCATAAAAAGGAATTTCTTGTTTTATGATGACTTTGGCATCCCATTCTGTATCAATTTCCCCATGCATAGACCATTAGAGCATGAGAAGATTTAGAGATTTGAATATTTGAAGAAAGTATGACCTCTTGTAGGGAATAAATGGGCATTGAGCACTAACATATTATCAAGGTCACTTATTTATAAGGCAGGCTATGTAATTTTTCAATAAATCACTTTTCACATCACTTAGACTTCAATCATTTCTCCTTTTCTTCATCAGTTACTAGATAAAGAGTGTTAGGTAATTAGATGTCTTATTTGGGTAGGTAATGTGGACAAAATAAGGGGTCACATATTAAACTGACAAGGTCAGGGGAGGCCAGCATAGCAGGCCTTATAAACTCAGGAATTGAACTATACCACACAAGATAGTCTGAATATAAAAATTCCTTACTAAAAGTCAGTCATGGCGGGATGTCACATCCTTGGCTGGTATATTTCCTGACAAAGGCCAATCTTTACCTTAGGTGAGCCTGTCTTTTGTCTTTTTGCATCTAAGATAACAGACTCTGGGAATGTCAGAGTAATCTCTTTTTTTGGAGCCCTAAGGGCACAGCCCACCCCATCAGACCACAGGACCACCAAACCCCTTATTGTTATCTTGTTCCCCAAATAACATCTCTATATGTTATAAATGCTAATTATTAACTCTCCTGTACTCAGCAATGTAAAAGAAGTATGTGTCATTTTGGTTTTTTTAAATTCAATCCCAGAGATTTCCTCGCTTTGCTTTCTCCTGCCCGCTTAATCTACCACCCCTGGACTTCGTGTGACCCTTCTTACATCTCCTCCTTTGATTCTAATGTATAAAACAAACTGCAAAACTGCCCTTCTTCAGGGCATTTTCTTAATCCATTGTGATTTTGCTTTCCTTGAGGCCACTGTCAGTAGTTTGGCTCAAATAAACTCATTAAAATTCTTCATAGTGGATGTTTCTTTTTCTTCTTTTTTTGGATGTTTCTTATGTGATCAGTAATATCATGGTTCTTACAAGACATTTCATTAGGTGATTGATAGAAATGAGCTAAAACACCAGGAAGCAGTAGCAAGCTTTATTGAGCGAGCTGCCGGGTTGCCTCACAATGGGAGAGCAGCAGCTCCAACCGTTGGGAGGGAAGTCATATAGGTAGGAGGGGTTGGCAGGCAAAATGCAGAGGGAAGCTTAGGTGGCTACTTCTGATTGGTCAAGGATAGGTTTCAATTTCCCGGGCTAAGGTGGGTTTCGGTTTCCAGAGCTAAGCTGAGTCATCGTAAGGTAAAGGAAGAGAAGGAGAGGGTCACTGAATAAGATGGTGGCTTGGGAGCCATTTTGTGCTGAATCCATCAGTGATGAAGTGTCTCTGGGCACTATTCCAAGGACCTCAAAATTCAGTCATTGACTTCTGCAGAAAAACTATGAAGTCTTTATCTGCTATGTCCTGTAGGGGTTAGTAAAGAAGAGGAAGGAGGAGGAGGAGGAGGAGAAAAATAAAAAACTGCTGAATGTTACAATTTGTGAGATTTATCATTACAACATTAAAATCGCTGAAGAAGTTATCTTAGCAACTAGTAGCTCCTCATTACTGACTGTAGCAGATCAAGTTGCAATCTGGTGGAAGACGATATGAGATATAGTTTATGAACAAGAAAGTAAAAGGACATTTCCTTAGTTTTTATACCATATCCTAAGATAAAGTGGATATAAAGTCTAACATAGCTGGGCATGTAATAGGTGCTCAAGAAATACCTTTTAATAAATTGGTTGATAATGTAATTCACCAAAAATTAACAATGTTTCAACATTTCTAAGTTCCAGTCTTTTTCTTAGACCGTTGAGCATTGGAAGAGGCATCTTTAATTTCTTTAAATTCTCCAAAGACCTGTTCAGCAAGGAAATGCTACCCATTTTGAGATCACTAAAGTTTCAAGCAGGGGCATGGCATGATTAGATGTATATTTGTGAAGGGAATGTAGAGAATGGATTGGAGAGAGCAGGACAGAGGCAGAGCAACCAGGTAAGAGCCTATTCAGGATGAGAGAGGACCTCAGCTAAAGGGTGGCTGTGATATCGAGGAGGAGCAAATGGATGTAGGGAAAGTAAGAGGATAAAAGACAAAGAAAGAAAAAGATTATGTGTCCATAGAAACTACCAGAAAAATAAAACCAACAAAGAGTCTCATCTAAACCCCTAGATCATTCATTGATCAAGGTGAAGAAAACAGAAAAATATTTTGGGAAATACAAGTTTGAGGTATTTTTGAGTGCAATATAAGAACAAAGAAGTAGACAGGCCAAGTACCATTGGAAGACATGCCGGAAAGGCAGAGAAGTGAACAGAGAGAATTTCTAAAGATAAAGCTTTAAATTTAACAATAAGATGTGGAAAAAGTTGTTTTTTTGTTTGTCTTTTTGGGTTTGTTTGTTTGTTTTTTTTTGTTTTTTTTACCATGTTAAGTAAAAGTCTTAATACTAACTTGCTATGATTTCTCATATTAAAAATGTGATTGACTGCTACTCAGGATATGTGTTTAAAATGCACTAATAACTAAACTAAAAAATAACACTAATAACTAAAACTTGTCATAACACAACATAGCTTATTTTCCAAGAGTTAAGGCTTTTGTTTTGTTGTGTTTGAGCAGCTGGCTGATTATTCAAAGAAAGGCACACTCATACCGAACTGAAAGTGGAAGAATTTCTAAGCGTAGATTTTTGGACCCCTATTCCAATTAAATCAGAATCACTGTGGATGGGGCCCATTTGGCAGTATTTATTGACAATTCCTTAGGCGATTCTAAGGTGTAGCCAGAGTTGAGACCCTGTGACCCTCTGTATCAATTTTGAATTTAAATAGTCATTTTGATGGTCTCTCTGACTGGAGCCAGTTGTTTGCCTCTTATGGAAACCAGTGAAAACTAAATCTAACATTCCTTGTTTTCATAATTTAAAGACAGAAATTACTGTGGGCCATCTTACAAACACAGTTTAGAGCCCATGGAAATCAGTCTATTTGCAAATAAAGTTTGATCTCCCTGAGACAGGTCTCCAACGCCATCTGCAAATGAGTTGGATTTTGCATGGAATAAGTAACCTACACACATTAGTTGATATTCAGACAACTCTGTTGGGTTTCTCTATCTTTCTCTTCCCTGTTTTGATTCTATTTGAACCCTAATAAATACTTACCATGGGGTCTGTTTCCTATCATTTTTATGATACATATTTTCCCTTACATTTGGAAAAAATAATTACCCTCTTTATTCATTATTTATGGTTTTTTAAAATACTTTTTATCTTGATAGCTTTTCACCTGTGTTCCTTCTTAATTTATATCAACTGACATTGTTTGAGTCTATAGATTTTGTCTCAAACACATCCATGGGTTAGAGGTAAGGATCTGTTTTATGTACTTGATGTCTAATAAAATCAATGAAAATTTTTTTTGTTCAGTTTGTGAAGGCCAAAGGAGTCTATGCTTTAGAGATATTCAATGATTGTTCAAATGAAAAATAGTTTTAAATTAGAAAGACCCAGAAATAAACCCACAAATATATGGACAAATAATTTTCGATAAAGGAGCAAAAAACATACAATGGGGAAAAGACAGCCTCTTTAGTAGGTGGTGCTTGGAAAACTGGAAAAACATATGCAAAAGAATGAACCTGAGCTATGAACTCTCTCCATATACAAAAATTAACTCAAAATGGATTAAAGACCTTCATATAAG